>BMAO01016725.1:0-56136 GCA_019973975.1 Trichonephila clavata
TTTTTTAAAAGTATACTCTTTCTTATAATGAAAGTATCCAAAATATTCGATATTTCTTTTTATTTAAAAAGCTTCATAAAATCTTATTAGAATACCGAATCTTTTAGTATTTGTTTCCCTTCATAAGAAAAATATAAGAATAAAATCCTATTTTATAAATATCCTATAACAGAAAAAATTATAAAAATTTCAAAGAAGTTACGTTAATATATAAGTTCATTTAAGATAATTTCTTGGATATGAATGTTTTAATGAATATTTCAAATAAATGAGAAAAGAAATTCGATTTTATTTGAAAGGTAAATTAAGAAATTGGATATTATTTGGAATATAAAAAAATGTATCATTAAATAAAAGATTTTTCAAATTTTCTATACACATTCATATTTATAGTTTTTACCATCGTATTGTTGTGTAAAAAAGCATCCGTTGTTTAGATAGGTAGTTCCTATTAAAAACACTTAGAAAAAGTAATCATTTTTATATTTATCATAAGTTTTAAACAGATGTAAGAAATATCCGAGTTAAATATCTTAATTTACCAGTTTCAAATATTTCCTTAAGTCATAAACTTTCATATAAATGTATATTTACGTTTTATAGTTATATTTGTGATCTATGCATGATAAATAGAACTTGATTGAAATTTACGTACATCTGTATTAAACTGCTAATGAAAATAAGATATTTTTTATTTGAACCTAAGAAAAATCGTATTTTCTAAAATTCAAAATGCGATGCTTGAATTACTATGAGAAACTAACTATTTATAGCAGCCCTCAACAAGAAATGCTTTACTTAAAATATCTTAAATATAATTAATTCGCATTGTAAATTTTTATATTTATAAATTAATTATCAAAATATGTTAAAAAACTGAAATCCATCAATTGTTTTTTAATGAGATTGCGTGAAAATAATTTTAAAAAATATAAGTTTCCAAAAACTAATGTAGATAAAAATTTAGTTCCCAAATATAAATGCTACTATAGAATATAGAATGTTTTTACTAACAAAATTTCATATATATGTTTGTTAAACATTTATCTACTACCATTCACTAATAATCAAATAGAACCGATTTTATGCCACGTATGGGTTTCGCCCATGTGAAGGTAGTACAATCTTTATAACCCATTCAAATCAAAATAGTGATCTAAAATAGAAATCCGATCATCTTTTTTTTCCAACTTATTTAGTCAAAAGGGAACTCATTTATAACAGACTCTATATTCAAAATTAAAAAGCTACAATAAAAATATTAAACTTTATTTATGGTATTTCAGTGTAAAATTTGAAAAATATAGATTATGTAGGCACCGCCATGAACACTTAAGGCTTTTGAAATAAGATATTGCTTCGACATTCTTATTCACCATTACCTAAGAAAGATTCAACTTCTAACCATTTTTATATCCATTTATTGTTCGACCGTTTTAATATCCATAAAACTCTCTTAAGCTCTTACACATTCATAAAACTTATTGAAGCACAACAACTTACGGTACACACACACAAAAAGGTTCCTCATCGATTCAATCCTAACCGTAAATCACAACGGAGGCAAGAAGACCTGATCGATTTCATGAATGTCTTTCGACGCCCTTCGCCATTCTTTATCCTGGACAACTAAATTAAGAAGAAAAGGAGAAGAAAAGAAAATCGAAAGAACCGCTGGACGGCCGGTTTCTTTGCATTTAACGAATTTCCGTTCGCAAGTGAATTTATTTAGAAACGTCCGTTTCAACTAAAGTGAAACAATTTTTAGAATCTTCTCTTTCAATTATTAAGTGACGTTATTGTTATTATTTAACGTAAAAGGCTTTTATTGGGAGATTCTATCAGGAAAGTATTTTCTCGTTGCTTTTTGTGTGTTACAAAACGTGTAACATACGAAAAGCAATGTGACGCACAAAAGCACGATCTATAATTTCAGTGCATTGAACCAAAAAGTATATAATCCATATTTTTTTTAACTTTTATAACATATTTATTTATATCTATTGAAATACCTTCCCTGATGATTATTTAAATTAAATACATAGAAATTCCCATTGCAACAAAAAACAACAATATTTAACCGAAATGGTTTTCGTTGCTGCATTATTCCTTGTGCTACGTGATTGATGAAGACAAATCGATAGCCATGAAATTCATCATGGAAAGTGACCAGTTGTATGTTGTAACCATAGCTTTGAGCACCATGCAGGCGACAGTACATTTTGGCTCAATTCTATCCCAATTTTGAAGGAAAAAACCCTGAGGGGGGGGGTCAGGGCTCCTACCAACCTCAGAAGAGGACTTGCGTTTTGATGAATATTTACTGTACCAATACGCCGTGAAAGCGCTATACATTTACAAACACCCATGCCTTCTCCGGTATTCAAACCCATGCCCTACGGCATAGCAGTCCGCGTCACTAACCCCTATATCTGATGGAAAGAGAGATAATTTATGGTAAGAAAAAAAGAGCTTGATATCAATTCTAATGTATCAATATATTTGATATAATTTCTCCATATCCTTTTAAAAATAGTATTAGTAATCCTCTAAATAAAGTGTATTGCGACGCACTAGACAATTACTGATATAAATGATCTGTAAATATATATATATATACATTACAGTATTTATTTACTAGAATTACAATATATTTTCATTTCTAGAATATATATATATTCTAGAAATGAAAATATATTGTAATTCTAGTAAATAAATACTCAATTCTGAAAACTGTGCTGTATAACACAAAAATCAACTGAGAAAGGATTTAATCTGTGAACTTGAAGTGGTGTTTAATTCATAAAAATTATTAACTTAAAGCAAATAATTATCTATTTAATCTGTGATTATATCATAAGGAAAATATTCATTTAAAAGTATCATGAAAAACAAAATGCATAATATAAAGAATCTTTATCATAAAGTAACAAGCATTATAACAAATTCATTAGTCTTTTTTTTTAATAAATCTCTACAGCTCTACAAAAATTAGAAAATTTATTTTAGTGAAGAGTTTCATTCATAAGCTTTCAATAAAAATAAGTAATTTTATTCACAGCGATAATTGATACATCAGATATAAAACTTTGAGCTTGTATCATTTCACAATTACTTACAAAGTATTAGTTCGAATCACATTGAGCAAAAATGTAAAAAGTCAAATGAAAGCAGTTTTTAGGTAACTTCTTCCATAGAATCAATTTCAATTAGTTACCGTATTAGTTTTTAGTCTTCTGTGAGCCTTGTGAATTTGGCTTCAATACATTAAAATTTATATTAAGCAGCCAATACGTCAGTATTTGAAATAATTTTCAATATTTTTAGCCTATTATAATTTTCTGATCTCTAACGAATAAAATACTTGTAGTAATTTTTTTCACATAACAAGGACCATTTTATAAGCATTGTTTTAAAGTTAAATCAAAAACCAGGGTTGAAAATCGAGGCACATGTTCAAAAACAGGAACTTTTTAATATTTAACAAAATGATTTTTTTAAATATACTCTTTAAATGATAATAAAATGTATATCCTTTCCTTATGCAGTATCCTGCTTTATTCTGCGTTACATACGTTAAAAACACGATTTTTTTCATTTTAATATGTGGAGTGAAAAAATTCATTCATCGTTACAGTATACAGAACACGAAATATTGAACAGAATTTGTACAGAAAAAATGAAATGATTGAAAGAGAAATAGATAGAAAAATAATTCAAGCTCTGTTTAATAATAATTTTTGATTCTAATATAAAATATTGAACAATTTTCCTTACGTCCTTAAATGTTGTCTTTTAAAGTCAACTAAAATATTCTTGAAAAACTTTTTTACTGTTATCGTTCTAAGTAATAACACATGAATCTGACTCTTAATTTTTAATGTTTTTCTACTTTTTAATTACGTTTTAATGCATTCTATTATTTAAATATCATAAATATTGAATACATTACATCGTCAAGCATTTTTTTTAGAAGAATTATTTTGATAGAGTTTATTAATCATTGATTATAGTCTATACTCCTGAATAAACTTTTTAATAACAAAGTGCACTTTTAATACATCGTTGTAGAAATGTGTACATATATGTTGAAATGTTTAAAGATATGTGAAAACAAATAATACATACACATGTATACATTCCTCTGTAATTCATCGTGTTTGGCATGTATTGAAATTAATGATTATTAGAATATATAGTCCATAAATTAGTTAAATGCCAATAAATTCGTTGAATATGGTCCATAATCGAGTTAAATGTTAGATTAAAATAGTATAATTACCAATAAATTTAATTATATGTGGTAAATAATTGAATTTGTCTGCAGCAAATGTTTGTTTATCGATTTATGATAATTAGTAATACATATCGAAACCAATATACTTTTCATGCGTATTGTGGATATGATAATTTAAAATGCCAATGTAGAACGCTCATATCATATATGTAGACAAAAGAAAGTAAAAAGGAATGTATAAATAATGTAATTCATACTATTACGTCATGTTCAGAAAGTACAGGCTTTTTTTATATACTGTTTATTATTTAATTTTAATTATTTTCCAGCTTTGGTTTTTATTGCGCGCATCTTAAACATTTTTCATATAATAATCAGCAAACCGTATTACTATAAGTTAAAACGAACGATTATAATTCAACATATATTCTTGTATTGCGCATATTTAAGTTTGTGGCGGTATCTAAATAAGCCAGTAATATTCTACGGACAAGAATGAACACTTTTGTTTAGTGGTATGTTACGGGCTTACGAATCCATAGTCGAGGGTTCTAATCTCTGACATTAGTGACCTTGGCTAAAAAGAAAAACGCACACCTTCTGATGTGTCGTGGTGCCATCTACTCACAAAAAGAGCAATCAAACGTCGCCAGACTCAGTTGACGCAACAGTAACAACTCCACGCTCGCCATAGCAACAAATATCTCATTCGTTCGCCTATCCACCTAAGGGAAGTATTGTGGCGATATCTAATTAAGCCACTAACATCTAACGGACAGGAGGGAATACTTTTGTCTAGTGGTATGTTGTGTGCTTACGAATCCATGGGCCGCGGGTTCTAATTTCCGACAAGTACATATTTTGTCAAAAACTCACTTCACATCTAGTATTATTACGTGTTCTTGATGTTTCTCAAAATAGATATCAGTTTAAATCATTTTCCTCTATATATCTATTTATTTAAGTGTAATATCGGATAAAGAAGAAACTTCACTTTTATCGAGGCTGTATGTGAAGCTAAACGGTTTTTATTATTAAATTTCTGAATTCTCACTAACTAGGTAAAAAAAGTATTCCTCTCTGAATCACTTGTGTGCAGGTTATTGCCATAACTATGAAGAGGGGGAAGTGGAATCAAAACTCCATTTTGATTATTTTTGTACATATGGAAGAAAATTTTAACCTAAGATGGATTTGCCATACTTCAAAAGCTGACGCGATTTGGCCTTTATTCAATAACTACTTAATCACAAAATTTTATTCAAGTGGCTTTCATATCCCTCTCCGGAAACATCCAGTAAATTTTATTTTCATTTTCCTTAGAATTTTAGGAAAGATCGATTTTTTCCCAAGAAACATACATTTAAATTAACTTTTACTTTTTGCAAGGACTTAAACCGTAGTTTTAAACATATCATTTGGTGCAGATGAATGATCTTGATCGCTTACGAATGAATATCTATTTTCTCAAAAAAAAAACCTTTTTATTATAGTTTATCAAAGAGATACCAGTAATATTTTTATTGCTCGCATCCAATACAATAATACACTACCAGTACGGATTGCAATATCGGACCAAAAGTTCAATACCGGTATTCGATATTTTTTAGATCTTAATACCGGTAGTAGAAATTTTAGAAAAAGAAAGAAAGCACATGAATTTCTTCGTTTTATTTCGTATATAAATATAATACTTCGTTTTTTAACAGTATATAAAGGGTCACAAAAAATTTAGGAACATCTTATTTAATTAAATCACAAAAAAGTATAAACATCACTATTCAGTCTGTGGTACTATTACAAATTTTTGAAACGTGATCTTAAAAAACATAATGCACCAATTGCACTGAATGATATGCAAATACAATGTGAATAACAATCTCACCAATTTAAAAAATATCGAAATATTAAGCACTTTCTTCGAAACTACAACCTTGTTTTCACGGATACGAATATCAGACTACGAGAATTCTGCGCGTGTGCAGTATCGCTCTGAGCTGTAATAAGCTAGTTTTGACCAGGCTCCTTAGATGATTCATATATGTTATCACTTCTGTTGATCGTAAGATGCAACTTTAAATTCACAAATTAATTTCACCCGTTAGAGAGGCTTAAAAACAAAAGCGTATACTATATTTCTATGTGTTGGCGATCCCTGAACTTATAGTGGAGATAATTTTAAAAAATTACAGAAAAAAAAACGAAAATACGGTATTTAAACTTGTGAATACCGATATTTTAAAATTGTACAAATGGCTCAAAACACCGATTACTTGGTATCTCGGTATACCGTATTGCAATCCCTAATTACCAGTGAGTTTTATAGTCATAACATTATATTTACGATGAATATATAAAAAATAGAACTGAGTACTTTCAAATAAAAGGAAAAAATAAGTATCAGTTTCAAAAATTTAATTCAATACTGTTTATCATTTCTTACAGTTCTTCAACATGGCTGGTGTATTTATGAAAATCTTCAACTTGATATGCATGATGCTTCTGATAGGACACTGGAGCGGTTGTTTGCAGTTCCTCGTGCCCATGCTGCAAGGTTTCCCTCCTAACTCATGGGTCGCCATTAATGAGCTTGAAGTAAGTGGGACATCTTTCTTAAAGAGCATCTTGTGAATCTTCTTTCAGCACATCCTGTTACAATTTAATTTGTTTTTCAACAGTTTTTTACTTGCATAGTTGCTCGATGCGGCAACAACATTTCTTTACAATTTCCCAAGTGCCTTAAACTAACTGGAAAAGTAACTTAAAAATGATTTTAGAAATAAAAAATACTGTTATAAATGGTTACAGAATGCTACAAAAATGACCTAAAAACGAGGAGTCGCATAAAAAGGCCACGAAAAATACATTATCAAAATCAATTAGTCATGATAAAAACTTATGTATAAGGTAAAAGTCACTTCAATACATCATTTAAAGGATGATGTATCAATGAATTTTAAAAAATAACTGACGAAAAATTTCATGTTTGAGGGAAAGGACTCATCATTCGCAATAATGACTTTTACTGCAAATGATAAATCCTCGAATCTTCCCTATCTCTTAATATTCACGTAATAAAACAAACTTTATAAATAGATTAATTGCATAGGTTGGAATTGGTAAATATGTCATTTATAGCATATTTTATATTATAAATGACAAATATGTATATCAAATTAAAATTAATTAAAAGTGGAGTAAAAATGAATTGCCTTTCAGTTAATTAAAATTGAAATAAAAACGTTTGATATATTTCTCCACATTAACATTAATGTCTCATTAAGATTTTAATCCTATGACTATCAATGAAATACTTTGAGAACTATAATAACTTTACATTGCAATGAATTATGTTTAATCTCCATACGTAGAATATTCCAAAAGGCTGTAAGTATAAAGCTTTTTAAATAAAGAATATAAGCATTTCCATTATTAATTGCGATTGAGTAAGTACTTTTGAGTCTATAAATAAAATATTCGCTTTCTAAATAATTACTTTCCCTTTTTGAAATTTATTATTGGTAAATATCCTTTGAAAACTAAATCAAAAATAGTTTGGTGACTAAGCTGTCAACCTAAATATATTCTTCAGTACCCAACCATAAAAGAATTATAAGATGCATTCTCATTACTCAACTGTAACACTCTAGTACACTTATTATTTTAATTGAGTTTAGTGAAATTAACTTGAAAGAAACGCTTGATTACAAATAATAATATTTGTTTGAAAATTTCAAAAAATAAAACTACTTCTCAGTTAATAGTATTGAAACCTTTGAATATGCAATTCAAATGACTACTGAAATGTAATAAAAAAAAATTTGTAATATTTAGCTATGCGTAAATGGGTAAGCAAATGTTATATATCTCTAGCTTTTATTTATAATTAAATTTAGAGTTTACTTATACTAATCCTTGTAATTTAACATACAATATTTAATTTTTATTTTTAAGAAATATCTTAAAGTAAAAATTGCAAAACATTGAAATATTTAGCATATATTAACAAGACAAATATATTTAAATTAAATCATAAATTTCTCTTTTGGTAATTTTACGCGTAAACTTTTAATTAGAACTTATTCGTTTTCTTTTTTCAGCAGCAGTTTTCAATAATGAAATCTGCTACGAATTGTTACTTTGATAAATTATTTTGATATGCACCTTCGATGAAATTTTATACCAAACAGAATACATACCAGCGGTTGAAATTTATTTCTAGAAAAGCTTTGAAGTACTCGATTTTAAACAGGAAATTCTATCTAAAATATAGGACATATTGAAAGGCGTATATCGATTAAATTTTATTTGTGTGAGTTTTTGGGGCTTGTGCATAAATATGGAAGAACTATTCTTTGTGGTTATATTGAAGAAACTGTTTTTTTTTTATAAAACAAAAGAACGAATTCAATACCCATAGAAATTTTGAATATTTTCTTCTAGCCTAAATCGACCCTGTTTGAGACTTTCCTTGGAAACCAATCTTTGTTTTAAAAAAATAAAATGGAGAATTCAGTATTTGTGTGCCATTTGAAAGTAAAAATGGGAAACTGTCTTCGAAAACCTGTATCATATCTGCAAAACAATACATTTTTTTTCATCTTTAAAGTTGTATCGAATGACAACTGTCTCTCAGAATGTATTTTTGATGCATAGAAAGGAAATTAAACAAAGACGAAAGAGTATCGACAGAGACATAGTATCTGAAGGTTTAAACAAAAACAACTGTCACTTTTTAATAAGAAAAAATATTGGCTTTCCATTTCGGTGACATATGTAAGAATTCCTTCGGGAAAATATCCATATCTTACGCTTATGCATCACACTATATTTTCAAATACCAATACAGAATACCATTTCATGGTTATCTTAAAAAATTTCAGATACTTTCAAACAGTAATGCAAAATGCAATTCCACATTTGTCCAAAAAATATTTTGAGCGAAAATTTCTTAATAAGCTTTCTCTCCTGACGAAAGCAAGCTACGATATTTTATGGAGGATACCAGTAACGGTTTTTGCCATGCTAATAGCTGCATTAGCGAAATAGTAAAGGGTTCCAAACTTTTGGTTGACGTTGTTTCTTTCAAGTCATAAATATAGAAACCACTGTAATTTTCTTTGTAATTTACTCACTTTTATTGATACCGATGTACAAGATTATTTTTTCCTTGCATTTAGAGTTATTCGTAGAATCAGGAATAGCACCATAATATATCGCATAATGGTCTAATGGTGCATTCTAGAATTTCATACATATTACAATTAGATATTTAAGAGGCCATAATAATGCTAAGACAATCTACCTATTAATTTCGAGATAAATAAAGCAGCGTTTGTTATTTCGATAAAAAAAAACTTTAAAATAATCAAACCAAATGAAATTTCCAAAAACATTTTTGGAGCGATTGTAATATACATAATTATTTGACATACAGTAGAATGTCGTTTATCCGAATCTATTGGGACTAGACACCGTTCGGATACAAGATTGTTCGAATAACTGAAAACCGAATGCGATCCATGCAGTATAGGATACTGGTCACTATACAAATATTGAAAATCATCACACGGGAAACATCCTTGAAGAAAAAGCAAAATAGGTACAAAATTTTGCATTTTTACCTTGATTGTGGAAAATAATCACTTATTTTTCGCTGTGCTATTGTATACCTTCGTTTTTTCACTGCAAGGTCTCTGATTCTCTTCAGCAGCAGTAGTTGAGTAGGACAGCACACTGATTGTTGTTCGTACTACTCCATAGCTGTCTCTAACGCAGAAACGTGTCAGCATTTGATGGACCCTTGCTACTTTCGTTGTTGTTGTCCTCGTGTTCATCCGTTTCATCGTCGACAGGGTCGGATTCTTCTGGCACGGGAGTCACTATCTAGTCATTACTTAGCATTTGAAATCCACAGACTTCTGCATCGTATGCCATCCAGGTTTCTACATGAACAAAACTCAACAAAAGAGCATGTATACTTGGAAACAAACTGACCTAATATTCAGCGCAGTTGTTTACCAAATCACATAACTGAAATTTTCCAAATATCCCTCACCTTGGATTTTCCCTTCACTTTTAGCCTCTCAGGAAACAAATGTTGAGCATTGCACTGTTCGAAAATGTATCCTGACTTTGGTTCGGATATTTGACGCTCAGGATAATAAACTTTCGGATAAACGACGTTCTATTGTACCAAATTTATCTTTCGATGTCGTACCGTAACACATTGATAAATATATGCATTTAGTTTCAATTTGTTTGATGGTATACAGGTTTTTGACACACATTACTTCAGATTAAAACATTAAATGATACTCAAAATTCTTCTCAAAATTAAAATGATTATTGATTAAAAAATTAAATAATACTAACTTCCTCAAAAATTTTTAAGAAATTATTGACAGCGAACATTTTAGTATTATTTATTCTTTTTTTTTCTATTACTTGATATGTGTATAATTCGCACTAGAACAAAACTAACCGCCTATGACTACCTCACATCATTAAATACATAAAAATAAATAGAATGAATTGGATAGCCCATGTAATTCGAATGCGGGATTATTTTGTTGTCAAAAAGGTACTGTAGTTCAGAGTCACTTGCATTCGGAAGCGTGAAAGACCAAGTTTGAGATGGGCAGACGCAGTGGAATCAGACTTTGGGGTTATAAACAAGAAAACTGGAAAATCAAAAGTAAGCAAGAAGTCATTATGGAAGAACCTTCAAAAGAAGGCCCACGCGGATCTGTCTTGCCAGATATGATGCTGATGATGATGATGATAAATGCCTAGTTTTTGTTTTAAATGCGATTTTATAAGTAAAACTTTTATTACCTTATAGAATATTTTACAGTATTTAATATAAAAATATATCCCTTGAAAAATAATATTTGCATAATGCATATATAATATAAAACATTAAAAATAAATAAGAAATGCGGAAAACAAGATATCAATCATTGGCATGGCCAAGTAATTTTAGCGCGTTTTCACATGTTGTATTTTACAATAATGCAACTAATCAACTTTTTACTAACAGAAAGTAGTACTGTACCACTCCTTTAAATGTACTACCATTGAGCTGAAAAGAAAAAAATGACACAAATCTGTATCAGCACTATAAAAAAGCAAAAACAAATTTTTTTTTACAGAAGCTACAAAAACCCGGACAATGTGACTTAACTCCTTGTCTAGGCATAAAACTCGCTTCTATGTATTTATTATTTTAAGTTTAACAAGGAAAAGTATATACAATTAATAATAACTTAACTACTACATTACTTAAAGTTTATTTAGCTTAACTAACAAAGGCTTAGGTAAAATTTGAGAAAATTTTGTTATAAATTAGCGAAATTCAGGAAAATTTTTAGGAAAATTCGAGAAAACTATGGGAAAATTTATGATTCGGCTCATCTAGGGCACAAATGTGACCAAATGCCGAAAAACCGAGGTCAATTGGTTACTTATTGGCTGAGAAAAAGGTACGATAAAATATGGAACGAAGACGAAATTTGCGTCCGAATAGCGATTTTGTTCCACTACGTGAAAAACGCGCTAAAAATCAAAAAACCTAGTATCTATTTAAAGAAAAGGTAAATGAGACAGTAAAATTATAGATTAATAAATATTACATTAAGTACTATGGTCGCACATATATTAATACTATCTTTTGTAATTGTATTAAGCTTTATACTACTAGAAATTGCATTCTAATTTATAAGATTTCAATTTATTCATTGTTTTTTGCACGGTAAAAATGCATTATTTACATTTTGGGGGGAAATTTTAAGAAATATACGTTATCTAAAAATGAAATATATTACCTTCCATATAAATTTCTTACATGCCGGACCTGATTCCTTCTCTTTCTTAAAATTTCAAAATGTTACGAATTTATGAATATCTCTCCAATTTTTTCCCCCAAATCAAGAATCTTTTGGGAATACAGCATACCTAGTATTCCCAAAATATGTCTTTCATAAAGCTATATATATAAGACTGCGTTTTTTATCATAAACATATCTAATATTCTCCGAAATGTAGCTGAAGCATTTGAATACATCCTTTCTTGACCTATTTTATAAAATTCTTATCTTTTATAAAGGGCTCACGTAAAACGGCGGTGACGTCTTTTGACAATATTTGTATTCAAAACAGCTTTGCACGGATGTGGGGATCAATGATTCTGAATAACTTTTCTTCCTATTTCCGAGCTTCAATGAAAAATAAAAAACTAGATGAACACATTCTATGAAACTCTATCTTTGGTAAAAGGCTTTGTACTAAATCATTTATTGGTGAAAAAATTCTTAAAAAAATCTATGATTTTTTATTTTGCTTAAAGTATTCATTTTTTCTTAATTCTATTATTGAAAGTTTTGAATTCTTAAGATCTGGTATGAACAAAAGTTTTCAAAGTTAAAGCATTTTACACTATTCTTTTCAATATATTTTTGCGCTCTTTTTTTAAATCTTAAATCCTATCATCACCAGAACAATATAGTTTCATATGACAGGAATTTATCATATTTACCTTCAATAAATTTCTTTCGTTAAGTAGTAGTTAATGTGTTTCAGTAGATAGCTGTTCATATAAATATTAAATATTACTTAATATAAATGGTTGCCTACAAAAAATCCAAAATAAAAGTTCACGCTCTTTTTTTTTTCAGTATTTTTGCTTCAGATTATGATTTTTGTGTTTTGTCTTATAAAATGTTCAAGATATATTATTTTTGACTATTTAAAAGTGTGCTGTGTTTCTCAGCTTACTGATATATGTTAACTGTCCAAGTTAAAAACACTTGTTAACTTTTGAAAAAAACTCAAAATTTGATCATTTTGAAATTTTGCATGAAATTCAATTAATAATAGACCATAATTGACTAAAAAAGGTTTTCTAATAAGTGAATTTACCTCACCGCGTGATTGATATAATCTGAAACAAAACTAATAATTACACGTGGTTATAAAAAGGAGTGAGCGTTTGTTAACGTTGAACTACAAAGTAACAGGATGGATATTTCCGAAGGATCTCGGAATTTTGTACCTAGGTCAAATAACGAGAACGACACCGAGCCGCCTTTCTCCTTTCCAAATTACTACACCATGCCTCACGGAAGAATGATGAGGAGGAATGCCTAAAGGAACCGAGTTCACCCGAAGAGGGTTTAGAGCTTCAATCCGATCCTTCAGGAAACAAATACCCTCACACTTCCAGTCTTTATTATAAAAAATCAAAGTTTACATTTTATACAATTCCAACTTTCTTACAAATATATAAAAAATAATAAAATTATCCAAAACAAATGCATCATAAAGACCAAAAAAGAAGAAAAAGACAGGAAGCATAAATAATAATAATATGAAAAAAAATGTTTTTTCACTTGACGTCATCACTTCCTGGTGATATTTTCCCCCTTAATTGGTCCTTCAGTTTAAAGCAGTGGTGGACAAACTTTTTAATGGGGGTCCACAAAGTTTAAGGAATTCTAGAGGAGGGCCAGAATTATAGAAAAAATGCATTTTGTGTTAAAGCTCTTTTAATCATAATGTTATAAAAACATTACAGCATTACACACAAATGTTACAAATTACTTTTTACCTTAAATAATATTTATTTTAACTTTTATTCGAAGGTCCTGACATGTTAGACGTGTGAGACATATGGAATTGTTTTTGATTTTCCCTAATATTTTCGAAAGCAGGTTCCAGCTGTGACGAAGCTACTTTCAGCAGTGCTAAAAGGTGTTCATCAGTCAGTCAGTTTCTGATTGAGTTTTTCCGCAATATTATGGTCGAAAAAGTCTGTTCGCACACATAAGACGACGCAAACATCGCCATAATTTTCTGGGCTAGAGCAATCATCTTTGGGAATTCAGCTTTCGGCAGTGCTCTATAAAAATCTACACTGCATTTCAATAATTTCCAACTGTTATTTTGGAGATACATTTTTCGGGTCTACATTAAATGGCATTGTAGCAGGCCATATACTATCCATGTCGATAAACTCCTCGGCGGGCCGTACTTTGCCCATCACTGGTTTAAAGAAAAAGAAATGATTTACAGCACCAGAAGGAGTATTACTTTTTTGAGATCTCCTCCCCCAATTTTTTTAAGAAATATAAAGGAAGAAAGCAGCAGTGAAAAGTAAATAAATAAAATAAATAAATGTCTTTTTTTTTGCTAAAAGAAACAAGAAATTAACCTTAAAGTAAACTAATATTGTTAACCAAGAGTTAAACAATCTCTAGAAATTTAGTGTGCATCAATCCCTCTACATGTCGGGTCTCAAGTAGCACTAGAGCTCAAAATCATGGCATGTCAACCACAAGTTTGTGACCATAACCACTAGACTAGCGCGGCCCTTGCTTTTAAAAAAGAGTTGATTCTTTACAAACACAATTACTTAAAGGTACTGTATAAGACATTTTACCAAACTACGTGACTTCGAATGATGTCGAAAGGTTTGAATATAAAAAAAGGATCATGGCAAAAAAAACATAGCTTCACTTGTGCTACAGACACGAATGTGCATGATTGCAGTAATATTTGCTGAAATCCTTACTAGGGCAATTTAAATTAAGGAACGCGTCGGTGAAATAAAAGCATTGAATGGCTAAGAGAGATACATTAATGCCAGATGAATTCCAGAATGATTGTGCAATAGTGCTAAAACATGCCAATGATATTTTCCATTATATTACGTGATGCAGCTTCTTCCACATACCATCTATCATTTATCACCGCTTAACTGAGACGTGGGCATACGTTGTCTTCTTCGAAACATTTATCTTTTTCCCCAAAGCGTCTGAAGAGATAGATGCAATATCCAAATATCAGGGATATTTTAGCAGATTAATTTCCCATAATATTCAGAGATAAGTCTTGCTTCAGTCTTGAAGCAGACGATCATTACATTTCTGTGTATAGGAAGTCAGCGATTTTCATTACTCTTGTTGTGAGGGTGTGGGGGTATTATTTGCAACAACAGGAGATCGAAAATAATCCATCACGCAGCCTGAAAACTCAACAAAATATAAATAGTACCCACATGTTTTACATGACTTATACTAAAACCTCTTTTCTGAACATATTATTGTTCACCCCACATATCTCATAAATCTCTGAATAGTTTATATGTTGTTCAGAAATTTCTTTTGCCAATAAGGTCACTAAATATTTCGCCTATTCCGCATGTGTTGAATGTGAAAAGACGCTGGATTGGGACATTGAAAAACGTGAAATAACCCTGAACACTAATTGCGAAATGTTCTAATAAATTTTATTGAAGAATGAGATTAGACCATAGATCTATGTTTATCTCAATGTTTAAGAGAATGCTTCTTCGTCATGTGAAATTGCACCAGTTACTAAAATTAAAATAATTCATAGCAAACTTGTTAACCCTTTATTATCTCTGTGACCATGAAATTTAAATAATTTTATTGCCTATTCATATCTAATTTCGAAATAAGACCCTGCCTTTACAGTACTTCTTTACACATTAACGTCAATATAAAATGCTTCTTTTTTTAGAATAAGTAAATCCTGGTCCCCACCAAGTAAAAAAAAAAAGGGGAAAGATATATTTTTATTTCCCTATATCTTAAAAAAAAAGCTTATATAAAATGTTTTCCCTTTCACAAAATATCTAAAAAGAAATTTTCAATGTGTGCATAATATGTAAGCGTTTATTTAATTCTAAATATTTTTCAAAGTATTTTGGTTATAATTTGCAGTCCTTGCAACCTCTTTATTTTCAATCTATAATATTTTCAGACAGTAACAAAGCTATCGATCACTGCATCATCAATATTTTTCGAAACTCTAATGAAATTCAGTCTTAAATTTCATATGATATGCCCTATATATTATTCCCTATATAAATGTGAAAAATTTATATCTTTAGAGCATGGACGACAAGAAATTATTTTCCTTGAATACTCATTCTTTAGATAAGGTCTCCATGTGTTTTGCATAAAATATATCTTAAAAAAATATAACGAAAAGTTTTTCTTTTCATTAAAACAAATGTTGTACAAACGAAAATTCATAAAATAGTAATGAAAATAGCCCTTCAAAAATTTTATAAAAATGGCAATATATTTTAATTTTTTTATGATATAAAGATATCAAAAGAGTTTTTTTCTCCTTTTCCAATTTATTCGTAATTATTCAGCTGTTCGAAACACTGAAAATATATTTGACAGCATGTTGTTTATATATTCCAGCGTATTTTCAATGTGTGATAAGACTTTTCATAAAATATTTTCTTTAGAAATTTGGAAAAATGTATGTAAGTGTTCGGATAACTTTTGACTACGTCGTCCATTATAGTTTTGTAAAAATATAATCAGATATACATTTTATGTCATTTTAAATAAAATTCTTTTCATGTCAAACATTAAAGAATATATTCGCAAGATTTTCTAAAAATAGAAACCAGAAAATTTCCTCCTTCTATAAGTGCTTCTAACTTCAATACCGATTTTCCACCCACTATGTTAACATGGTAGGTGGGTGGATTTTTCGACAGCGTGGGCGTCAAAGCCGTGTGAAATCAATGACAAAGTATTCTTATAAAGAGCATTTTTATTTGTAACATGTTTCATTCGATTAAAGCTTTGTTATTTGGATGTGTATGAGCGGGTAATCACTATTTTAAGTCAACATTCTTTTCAGTTCGTTCCCCTGCTCTGGCGTCTTTAATTTCTTTCTCTCAAAGAAACTGTTCCCAAAGTCTCTTAAGTCTGTAAAACTAGATCATGAAAGTTAGTTGGAAAATATTGAGGATTTGTTTCGTACTTTATAATTTTCTAAACGTTTTTAATCGATTTTAGAAATGGTTGCTATCATTACAATCAGGATCTTTATCAATAACTATTTAGATTTAGGCTTGTAAAAATTATTAATTTAGCGGAAAGTAATTATATGAGATCTGATTGTATTAATAATGTTCGTAAGCTAAACGAACTTGAATTTTTTCTAAAATCAAAATTCTTTTTCACTGTTATATGTAACATATCTAAATGAACAAATGACATCGAATGAAACATATTTACAAATTAACGCTTGAAAAATTTGTCAGCTCTTACATTTGTGGTTCATTTACAATTACAAGGGCTGTTTTTTAAGTAAGGTTCGTTTGTTTTTAAAAAATAACAACAATATTTTGTTTAAAAAAAACCTTTATTTTAGGATTGTACGTACTTTTGCCTATTTTTTCCACATAGTTGCCGAGTTTATTAATGCACTTGTCATACCTTAGAACTAAGTTTGGAAAATTCTCTTCAAAGAAGTCTGCCGCTTGGTCGGACAGCCAAGAGTTCACAGCCGCTTTCACATCTTAACGGCGTGGCATGCTGTCAAAAGGTGTTTTACTCCTTTCCGATAACGCAAGGCCTCACACTTCTGGAACGACTCGGGACGTAATCGAATCTTTTGGCAGGGAGGTTATGGACCATGCACCATACAGCCTCGGCCCTGCTCCTCTAGCGATTTCCGCTTTTTCCGGTACCTCAAACACAGTCTTGGTGGGAAGCGCTTCAGTGACAACGAAGAAGTGAAAGTGGCCGTTAACTCTCGGCTGTCCGACCAAGCGGCAGATTTCTTTGAAGAGGATTTTCAAAACTTAGTTCTAAGGTATGACAAGTGCATTAATAAACACGGCAACTATGTAAAAAAATAGGCAAATGTATGTACAATCCTACAATAAAGGTTTTTTTAAAATAAAATATTGTTGTTATTTTTTAAAAAGCAAATGAACCTTACTTAAGGTATCCGACTACGTTCGGAGACCTATTTTTTTATTTTTCTAAAATTCACTAAAATTTTACATTTTTAATTTCATTTTTTGCACTATGATAAAAAACACAGTTATAAATAATATACATACATTAAAATTTACAAAAATTTAAAATTTTAATGAAATTTTAATTAATTTTTTAAATTTTTTCAAAGGCTCTATTTTTAAAAATAATTTATATTTTACAAAAAAAATTGCTGCAGCACATTTTTCAAACACATTTCTAGAGGTTGTACTACAAGTTTTAAATTATTTTCTTTTAATCAAAAGTTATAGCTAATCGAAGCTACAACCTATGAATTTCATTCAAATTTTCGATACTTTTATAAGGAAATCCAACTATAAAATCACTAAAAATTGTTCAATTTCTTAGCTGCTAGTCCAACCTCTAGATAATACTATTAATAGCATTTGTGTAAAATTTCATACAAGTATCTCTATTGGCTCTTTAGATATCACATTTGAAATATCAAGAAATTTACAAAAAAAACAGTTTTGAGAAAAATGCATTTAAACTTTATAAATGTAATTTCAAAACAAAATATCACAAGTATATTACTAAAACTCTAATGATTTATATTTAACACCTCCACTCCTTGCTATTTTATTAAATTTTAACTTTCTTTGGGCCCTATATTTTTTTTTCTGGCTGATTTTTAAAAAGGCAAAGAATGTTGTTTCGAGTCACTGTGCGAATGATGGCAAGAAATCTGTCATCACGCAGTGTATAATAATTTTGCATTTATGCCAAAAGCTTTCAAACAAACAAATAAAAGCTTTGTTAAAAATAATGACAGCAATATGGGTACCCAAAGAAAATGTTTTCAGCTCAATAAAAGTTTCTTTCAGAACAATTTGCCGAAAAAACGCGTTAAATGATTTGTTTACATTTGTGTCACACCGTGGAGGCAATTTTATAATAACTGCTTATCAAACAACTTTGTATACACAGGTTTAACAATATTTAAAAGTTTCATGGAAAGGCTTACACCTTTATTTATATATATTTTTTCCGGTGGCTATTCTTCATTGATACTCACACCAGCTCTCAGCTCCATTTGGGCATGGTGCATACATGGGTATCTCTCTGATGGAGCCACCGAGAAAAAATGCCGCACTTAGCAGAGCTTTGACGTGATTGGTGTTACTGCCATAATAGTTTTGAATTTTATTAATCATAACACTGGAAAGTTTTTCTTTCCCACCGAGGTTTTTCTGGCTTTTTCTAAGTTTTCTTTGCCGAATACTCACTCTTTCTTAGAAGTATATTAGGCACTCATTTTATGACACTGTTGACATCAAATAGATCTTTTAACTAAAAGGTATCCTTGGGAATCACCATCACACACCATAGAAATCAACATTGTTTTAAGATCTCGTGGTATAAAATCACACAAAGATTTTGTACGCACAAACAGATTCCATGATTGAAGTAAATACCAGATGAATGCAGGAACACGCATGTTCGACTAGACATTTAGAATTCTACAAAACTTAGACATAATTTCCTAATCTGGAAGTTTCCCAGTGGCGATGGATAAAGTTTCTATAGAAACTTTTAGGGAAGAATGTCCATGTATCTGTCGTCAACGGATATTCCACATTCTCCAATTGACGTGTTGGAACATTTTGTAATGCTTTTTACTACCAACACAGCAGCATTCATGACATCTTTAGCCGTTGATGTAGCAGCAGCCAAGATATTTCTTTCACAAAGTCTATATGCTCTTTTTGCCATACGGCATAACATATTCAGCTTAGCACGTAACTTTTTCGCAGACAAATGTCATCTTCCAATAACTCACATTCCACAAATAAGTTGCAAATTAATTGAAGTTTGGTTTTTAAGCTTTTTAGTAGCTGAAAAATTGACAATAAAAGTACATTTGAAGCATTTTAAAGTCACATTAGAAGTCAGTCCAAACAAGTAATCTTCATGCAGGTACAGATTCTTCTCAAAACAATTGAAGAAACACAAATTGAGAAAAACATACTTCCCAAAATATTTAAATAAAAATATTCCATAACCTCTTAATGTTCCATTAAAACATTCTTTGCACTGAGAAAAATTCTTCAGTGAATCCAGTTTTTGTTCATTACAAGTTTGAATATTTGCTACTTCCAATGTTTTTGTTACCAATCTACTGTTATCAGTCCACTGTTGCATTTTCAAGAAGTTATTTTTATAGTTTTATGAACCATTATAACTTGAATTTTTAAAAGCAGAATGTCTAGAAACCATCAACGATCAAAAATTGTACAATTAAATCGAAAAAAGTTAAGTTTTTAGAAGAAATTTAGGATCAAAATTCGTAAGGCACAAATCAAAACAAAAACATGTGAGGTCAGAAGAAACAAATGTTGCCAATCGCAAGAGTCGAATTAAAAGATCGAAATTGTTGCCCATCAATTAAATAATTAAAAAAATTGTCAGAAATAGTTTTTAAAATTATAATGGGTTGAAACTGCAAAAATTATCGGTAAAAAGCATGTTAAACAGACAACTTCCGGTTTCGATTTCACCACTTCCGGTTTCGAATGACAGCTGTAAAAATATTTTAAACATCTGTAACTTTTTTTCTAATTATCGCACAGACAAAACAAAGACAGATTTAGAAAGCTAATTGCTTGAACTTTAAAATGGTAAAATAAAAAGGAAATGCGATTTTTGACCGGAAAATGGCATTTTCAAACGTTTAACGTCGGATAAAGACAAGTTTCTTTTTTCTCTCTATAGCCTGGCGTTACAGCGACTTTTTTAGTTTCGAACTATTTCCCCTCTCCCCTTCCCCAGAAAAAGATTTATCTTCAAATTTTGATCAATGGCTTGTATAAAATAATACGCACTTAATTAAAAAATTATTAATTTTTAACAAGGAAAAGGGAGGCATTCTAATGCTAAGAACCCTCCCCCCTCCCGAAAAAAAATCTTATCGTTTTTTAATAATAGTCAGTTTCTAACCCTGTACAGTAATAAAATAAATTTCAGATTTTCATTAGTCAATCAATCTTTACTTACAGTTAGCTTGAAAATGTATTTTTATCCAAAATAATAGACGATGTTATTTTTTATTTAGAAATAATGAATTTAGTGACGAAATAAGGGAAATGCCCTTTGGTTTTAAAAATTATATTAATTAAAATCCATTATCTATATAAATAATGAATAAGAAGAATAGCTATTGAAACAGGTGCTTTTTTCTGAAAGTTTGAATGTTTGATTAAACATATAAAAGTGTAAAAAAAAAAAAATCACATTAATAGGGGAAGCCTAGATATAAGTTTAAATTCACCGAAAAAACGTTTTAGCGCGCTTTATATTAATTTTATAGTTTTTCATTCCACTGTGTTTAGTAAATTATTTAAACACGTTTCTGACAAGGAAAAAAAAAGTATATTATACAAAACTAAGATATTCATTATTGTAACAATATACATGAGAAATCTTACTCCGACTTACGCGAATTCAACTTACGCGGTTATCACTCATTTCTACCTATCGCATAAAGTTCGGGGTATTACTGTATTGTGCCTTCAGATTCTTGAATGCAATTCACTTTCTTTTCAATCTTTTTAATTGTAAACACTTCAAAATTTCACATTTTAAATTATCATTCATCACTGAGTGATTACACGCGCTTTTCCATGTGTGTTCAACACGTGGAAGCCCCAACAGGAAAGAGCGCGTCACCTGACAGTGGAAGAATTCCGCCAACTGCGTTGCATAGAATTCGCAACTGCTTGCTGCTTTATCTCACCTTGCTCAAGGTCACCCTTCCGTCAATAAGGGATTAATAACAGAGTTTCCTTCCCACCCCGTACGTCTTGTTTGTTTTCGAATTGTCATCATCGTTTGTCGGAGGCGAGTAGTGCGCAGTTAGAGCTATGTAACGGAATGACTTTTCTACAAACTGCACCTGACTATTTGGATACACTCACAAAGAGATGATATAATGTATGAAGAATTTATGCAATGTTTTATTTGTCAGTACTTTATCAATTTAGAACATTTTCATAAATAAATAAAGAAAGAAAGTAATAATGCAATCTTTTTTGCATACTACTTAGGCAATACCAATTAAAATTTTTTTTTATTATGACAATATATAACTATTTTTCTTTCTAAAACGGTTTAATGCAGCATGTTTCAATGTTTCCGAGCCTTAGGGCATCCGACTGACTACTTTCGGAACAACAGTTTTGAAAAAGCGTAAAAATGAACATTCTTTTTTTTAAGTGTCCCCTGAGTTAGAATATACATATAAAATTGTTTTAAGAATATTTCCTTTCTTAAAAAAAATTAAAGATGCATTTTGTTGGCAAAAAAGGAAGAAAACCTGACATTTGTTTTCAATATATTCTCATTTTATGGAAAATAATTGCCTATATATAGCTTAGACTTCTCTACCGAGCCGGGATTAAAATTTTAGAATAATTCAAATTATTTTCAGAGTTATTATCAATCAAAATAAAAACTGACGTTTCCTGTTAAAATTTATAATCTGGTATAGTAAAAATTAACAGCCCCTTCTAAATTATACATTTCAAAAATCCTAATTCAGGTTCTTAAAAAAAATGTTAATTTTTTCTTACAAATTTTTATATAAATGTATGAAAAATCGTTTGAATTGTTCCAGTTTAAAACTTCTAATTTTTTTAAGAATACTGTTTTTCAGAAAATAGACTTAAAGATAAAAAAAAATTATACATATGAAGCAATAATAAGTATATCAGGTATATATAAGCCAGACTTTTCGATAAATATCTTAATGTGTCTGTAAATATTCTTTTTTTAAAAAAAAAATTTAGCAGCAAATATTTTTAAAAATGAATGTTTATAAAATTTCAATTTCCGGATTTCGAAATAGCAACTTTTGGTTATTTTTTAAAAAATTATCTCACATTAAAACGCTTATAATTCCATTTCTACACTTTGTAGCTTCAAAAGGAAGGCAGTTTTAAAAATCTAAGTATTTTAACATTTTATTGAATAAAAAAAAATAAGAAAATTCAATATTTTCTCCAAAATCAAAGTTTTTAACATAGTTGGACACCTTAGTTTTCAATATATTACATTTGCGCGTTCTCCAATTATCTTTCAACACTTGAACGTTTAATTTTAAAATATAATTTATAGAAAATTAAGCATTTAATGTATTGTAGTGTATTTGCATTTCTTTTTAAATTTATATAATTCTGCACCACTCCATTTAAGGTATTTTTAGGTTTAATACAAAATCTAATTTTTGTTTCCTGCAATTATTAGATTATCATCGACACAACTGAATTAAAAACTTTTCATTTCCTCAGCAGCTACAGTTTCAACAAATTAGCTTCCGACTAAGATATGCCAAGAATATGTGAACTTCCCCTCTATATGGAATTCATGTTTTCTTCTTTCATTAGAATAGAAAATAAACAAATGTGCAAGTTAAATAGATAAAGTACAGCAAATGTTTAACAAAAATAATTTGAATGTATTTAAGTTATCGAAATGTGTTAATTTTATTAGTATGTGAAGCAGAGGTTCTTTAACAAAGGCATTTTTCTAACACAATTAAACATTTAATCGTATTTAAATTTCCCTCGACCAGATTGTAAATTTAATATATAGCTCTATTCACTGGAAAAAATTATTTGAATCCCGCCCAATGATAACAAGTAAATAAAAGTTGATGACATGACCTGTACAACTTTTTTTGCTAACACGAACTTTCTCTCTCACTCTCCATTTCTTGGTGTGTCAAAGAATGATCAACAAGGGTGGTCTTTATTAAAGTAGCTAAATAGAGGGTGTAACATTGTTCACTTTTGACACAGTTGTTAGGCGTTTTAAGTTTCATTTATCGGTCAAGGCAAGCTCTGGATGCAATTCAAATGTTGCCATTATTTAAGGAGCGGATTAGTGTTAAACAGTTCCACATCTTAAATGAATTCTGAAATAATTCTTTTCGTCTATATATTATTTGACATGTGAGAGTACAACTACATTTTAAAATTTGATTAATGAGTGCTATTGAGAGGACATGATTTTTTTAGGATAAATTTCCTGACTAATAAGAAAAGTATTTCAAGTGGCTGACATGTTCTGACCTTCTGTAAAATAAGTGTCATGCAAAGGTTTTGAAATGAAATATCATCAAAAGAATAAAAAGATTTAACATGCAAGCTATTTCATAAGCAATGTTTTTCTGATCTGATAAGAAGTATTAAGAAATATTTGAGATGTGTTATGAGGAAAGTATGGCAGAAGAAAATAAGTCTTCTGAATGTTTTAAAAAGCTCTACCACTTGAGTTTATTTTTTACTCTGTTATAATTTTTTAAATGCGATTAAGTATATACATTAATGGATGAATTTAAATACAATCTTTATTTGCTTTTTATTTCATTCAACCAGGCGTAGGAGAAACTTTAATTTTAAGAGCAACAGCTCTCATTCACAATGCATAAAGTTAAAACAAGCCATTCTATATCGAGTAGAGGTTACTTTTCTATCTGTATGTTCCTCTGTTAATATGCTATACCAGGGGTAAACATTAAGTCGATCGACATTTTGCCGAGACATTTTGGGGTGACCGCCTTTATTAATACCTAAGATGTGCGTACTGAAAAAACGTATTTCAGGAGCACCGATGCCAATTAATCTGGAGACAGGGTAGACCGCAACACCTTGAAAAAGTTAGAAGTAGCCCGTACCCCAGGAAAAGTCTACCCACCCCTGTGCTATACTATACTTACACATATATATTAAACCGAAATAAGAGCTCATATGTGTATGTGTCGCATACTCCAATAAACTTTCCATATTTTAGTAAAATTTTAAGGTATATAATTTATTTTAGAAGTAGCGATTTTTTTTCTTATGTTCTCTCTCTTGCACGCATACTATTTTGGCCCACATAATTATTCATATTCACTTTCAAAACCAATGTGAATATCTTCGAAGTCTTTTGAAACACATAAGCAACAACAACACCAAAATTGGATTGAAAACATTCTTAAATTGAAAAAAGGAACAAATTTCAGAATGAGCAGTAAAAGTGTTTGGAACTCACCCGTTAGTGACAGGGCAGCTGTGAGGAAGGCGGGCAGCTCGGACAGGTCTTCCTGGTGGTCGTAGACCAGTGTCTCGACCATGGAGCCTTTGAACTTCCGAAGGACACCCTGATGAAGAAAAAGAATAGTTAAATACAGTATTCATTTAGCACTATGATTTTATGATTTTCTCGTAGAATGTCATAAAACATTTTGAATTTATGTTGTTCAAGTAATATAGCCTTGGATGTCAATATGGATATATAAATAAATACTATATATATATAAGTTAACCAGCTATAATGAGTACATTTCGAAGAACAATGAAGCTCATGCTAAAAATAAGAATGAATCTTCAAATTAGGTATTTTCTCTCGCATATAATAAGAAAATCCGAAGTATTGAATTTCATATTTCAAAACAAAACAGATTTAAGTATTCATATTTTCAATTTTATAAATAAAGCAAAAAAAAAAAAAAAAAAAACATTACTAGTTTGTATATATTTGTCATTTTTTAAACATTAATTCATTTCTTATTCTGCTAAAGACTTCTCTTACAAGCATTGAAACGTGTTTTAAGTTTTATGCAGAACATGAATAAGGCTAATTTAATTTAACTCATAACTTTTTTGTTTGCTGTTTTATCTGTAAACTTTCCCACAAACTCTTTCATACATAATGGAACTTATACAAGAATATAGTCCATAAATGAATAAAATTGCTTGAACTCTCTCAAGCTAAGTTATGCAAATTATCCTTACTTTGCTATGAATGTTTTTATTGAGCATTTTTGTTAGATCGTACGATTGTCTAAGAGTTCAAACACAAAAATTCTTACGTACTTAAAATTTTAATCAATATAGCTTATTTGATATTTATAGTCATACTTTAACCTAATGATCTGTTTAAGAAAGCAACGAAAATAAGCCTTTTGGGGGGGGGAATTATGATATATCAGATAAACAACAACTAGTAAGTTCAGAAAAAATTAATTATTTATAAATGGGAGGATATTTTTTTATTAAGATTTAACAAGCAAATTTAATGTGTTTTTCAAAACAAAATCTACAACACAAGGATCAAAGTTCCACAAACATCTCAAAAACTGGTCATTTTTAACACTTTTTGAACACTTTAAACAATTTTCAATTTATAAGAGTGGTGAAGTTCTTGTTTTTAGAATTCCGTTTACATCTCGCAGCGGTAACATGTTGTAATGGGCCTATCCGCGAGCCTCCTACTAGTCCTCTTGGGAAAAACTATTTCTTTTGAATATTGTTCTACTGAAAGCTTTCTCCCGAAGAAGACACGGCTTATGAAAATAAAGGATGATATTTAAGCATTAACTTTTAGGCACGAGGAATTAGTAGTTAGGAATTAGAAGTTAGCAATTAGCGGACAGTAACTGTGGGCTAGTTTAGAGTCGCTCGACGACTAATTGTTGAACAATTAAAGATTATTAATTGACGATTTAGTTAATAAGTTGGATTAGATTAATATCGACTATAAGTCGAATAGCTGAGAACGGAATTATGATTATTCAGAACGTATATTACCAAAATGTTCCAAGAGTAAGTGATTTAAATCTTAGTTAAATATTAAATATCTCTTCTACTACCCTTTTGCTGCTAGACTTAATAAAAGATGCATTTCCTATCCTAAGTTGTTAGAATTTGTTAATACAATAATAAAATATGTTTGTTCTGATTATGGCTGATCTTTATTCTAAAACCAAACACCGATGGACGTGAGAGGACAACCCTCACAATGTTTAATTTACATTTTTACTGGTTTAAGTAAGGTCACAGATTACAAAGGGACAAAAAATTTCTACGGTTAAGTTTATATATATTTATTCGAAATCATCACTTTATTTTAAAATTCACTGACAGCCGACATGTAATTTATTTTAAAATTCAAATACTTCAGATTTCAGAAATGCAAAACCTCATAAATTCTTGAGTTTTAAGTGTTATCTGCATCAATGCACGACTGATCTAAAAACCGATTGCAACTGTCATTCAAAATTCGCAGGAACATAAATACACAATGGGCTCCTCAAATTTATAACCCCACCTCCCACGCAACAGTTTCCAGCCACGTGCTTCCGAAACCGGAACGCTCGTTAAGGCCAATGGGGGCCCCTCTTGTTTACCCTGGAGTACACGGCCCCTAGAATAAAAGAAACGGGGAGGGGGTGGCCTGACAAAACGCTCCTTCATTAGCTCCATTGAAGAATGTCCAGATGCGTCTAAAGGGAATCCGCGAGGGGGTGGTACGAAAGGAGAGGGGTGCTTTAACTTTTTGTTTGAGCTAAAATTAAACTGCCATCCCACCCCCTCATGACTCAGATCGCTCGAGAGGGTGGGAGAGATTATTTAATTTTTTTATTCATTGTAAATCTTTCACAAAAACTCTAGACAGTATTAGGGACTTTTTTGAAGGGCAGTTACTTTTAAATATACGACCCGTAGGAGCTTTGTGACATTTTTTATTGAATGGTGAGCCAGCCATTAATATTCCTTTATTAAGACCCCAAATCGGCCCCATCAAAGTTATGCCACATTGCCTCATTTGTAATATGATGATGGTAGATCGCAATTATTGTTATATTCACTGTAGCAGTCTATGTTGCTTAAAAAATTATTGATTTAATAACTAGTTATAGAGACAACTATAGATATTTTAATTAAAAGTTGAACGTACTTTAACCATCCATAGTTGACACGTTATATTGTTAAAACTTTCACATCGTATTTTCGCAATCGTATATCTTCTTTAATATTCTCAGTACAAAGAAGATATACGATTGCGGAATTCGATTCTTCCGATTTCGAATTTCTTCGAATTAGCCGGCTGGGTGGCGTGGTTGGTTTGTCGCTGGCCTTCTACACCCAAGGTTGCAGGTTCGACCCTGACCCAAGTCGGTGGGTTTTCTTGATGCAGAAAATCGACAGCGGCCATGTCGTATGATTATACGGCATGTGAAAGATCCTTAGAGTGTCTGTTTGGCTTGGATGCTCTCAGAAAATTTAATCCTAGTACAAAGTTCGCATCGTCAATAGCTCAGGTGCCTTCCTCTGTGGAGGAAACTGGGCGTCAAAATTGCTTGCTGTAATTGGTATCGCCTATATGGTGCAGCGCTAAAAAGTGGTACCAACTCCTGGGGAATGTACTAGGTCTGCAAAGGTTTAAAATATCAATGCACAGCCCCATTGATAAAAAAAGAAAAAAAATTCTTCGAATTTCGATTTTGATTGCGAACAACTGAATGCGAATCTTCAATTAGCATTCAATTTTTAAGTAAAATATGTTTTTCTGCTCAAAAATTTAATTTTTTGAAATTTCTTTATGAGTCGATGGTTTTGAAGTTTTGTTGCAATAAAATTGAATACATTTAGATAATCTATAACAAACGTTTTTCGTTTTAATAGCCAAAAAAAACCCACCTCTTCACATCATAATAGTTAAATAATGTTGATATAATCAAATAGTGTTTTTTTCCGTAACATGTTTTTCCTTTTTTTTATTTTAAAAAGCTAAAAAAGTTATAAATAAAACATTTGAAAAAACAATTTTTTAAGTTCTGCGTAGTATTGTAAATAAAAAAATGTGTACAAAATAAACTGTAAATTCATTAATACAAAACCGAGTAAAAAGAAGATGTGTCGTTTCCCTTTTATTTAAAAACCAATAATATTTGATTTAACCTATCTAGCACCGTAAAAGCTTTTCAAAAATTCAATAATTTTAATTCAAGGTAAGATAGTACTTCATTCTATTTTATTAATGCAGCTGCATTTATAGCTTGTAGGAACGAGGAACATCCTCCGGAATAGCGATCATATGATACTTGAATATCAAAACTGTGACAAATACATAAAAATCTCACGTTCAAATGTTTGTCCATAAGAAGAGTGTATTTAGATAAAAATTTTGAATTCTCATTCTTTGATCTGCCGAAGACGAAGAATTTCTGGTGTTTAGCAAATATAAGTAATAATGAAAAGATGAAGAGAAATGGACTGTAATAAATTATAAAATAAAAACAACATCGACAACATAATTGAGCATATAATGATTGTAAGTTAAAAGATACGAAGAAGAATATGTATGATCGCATCATAAAAGTAAACATAAAAGAATACAAATTTAATAGTCTACAGATTAGCATAGAAAGAATGTTTAAGCCCATTATCCGGAGATTTTACCATACAAAAGGAGTTCCTTGTATTGTTCAGAATAACTTAATGTTATGATGATAATTATCAAATTGTGAACTAGCTATTATTTTGTAATGTAATCATCACATGCAGAGTCTAATTCTTTACGATCGTATTGATTTAATTTTTACTTTTAGTATCTATTGAAGCAATTTCTGAATTTTAAAATTAATAAATAAACAAGCTAGAAACGTTACATTCGTGTTTCAGAAAGGAAGCTTTTGCAATAAATGGAAATTATTGAATAGGAGACAGAAATTAACAAAATTCATAACTGAATTTTTCATCTTTCTTTTATCCTATTTTATATATATTTTAATAAAAAAGAGTAGCAACCAATTTGTGTCATTTAAAACCTTTAAATACTATGTCCAATGTAACTAACCATGTATTTATGTCTAACATCACAAATTTGTGTCCAATATCACTTTTCTAATTACCCATAAGCATACAAAGGGGAAGGAGATAAGTTCAGAAAAAAGCCTTTTATTTTTAATTACAAAACAGAAAAAAAAAATACAACATGAGTTTTTTTTCTTCAAATAAAATAACTCGGGTAATTTAAAAAACATATTAAATTTATAAAAAGAAATTTTAAAAAATTTAAAATTGTATTGCCATTTCATTACACTTGCGTACTACAGTTAGAATAGGAAATAACTTTGACTTCTCATCGCTGTCTTCAACAATACAATTTCTAGCATCTCAGTAACGTAAAAAAAAAAAAATAAACAAAAATATTTACTCATATGCAGTGAAAATCACTTAATACGAAACTGAGGGCACTCTAAAATATAATTCGTGTTAAAAGATGTTGCAAAAAAAAAAAAGGGCACATATATTTGACAAAATTAAGTTTATTCGAGTACATGTTCAAACATTTCTCTAATTTGGTCTCTTTTTTCAAATTATAGTTAGTAGTGTAGAATTAGCAATACCAAAATCTTTAAAGATTTCCGTTTTCGTCTTCTGTTTTTGATCAACAACCTTAAGAAGTTTCATCTTGATTTTAAGCGAAAAAGCAGTCTGTTCTGTTTGTCTTATACCCTGAGCTCTTTGCCATTGTACAAAGTCTTCTAAAATAGAGGGGAAAACCCACGAAACAAACTCACTGATTTTTACTCATACTGCGATGTACTCACCGCCGAATTCCAAAGCCAACTGATGAGATATGGGATGATTTTGTGTAACGTTTGTAGGGGTGTAGAGAGAGAGAGAGAGAGAGAGAGAGAGAGAAAGTAACCGATAAACAAAATCGGCTCGTGTTAGCTATTCCGAGGGAATTTCAAAGCCAATTTATCCTTCTTTCTACGAAACATGTGAAACTACCTCTCCTTCATTTCACACCCCTCTTAAATCTTGCCTGTACGGCTGGTATTTTCCGTATTTTGTTCATTCCCAGAAGGGAAAATCTTTTCCTGTTATAATCGATTTTCGTTTTGTGTTAAGAGAAAAAAATGCATGGAAATACATGGTAGTTTGTCGGGATCGTAGTATTATTTCGTGTTAAAAGATATTTCTTCTTAAGCGTTTTCGTTAAACATATTTCACTGTGTAAGGAATTGACATTCCTTATTCCCTGTGACCCGGCTAGGTGTGTGGGAGGAACTAAATGATCAGACGACATGATGAACTCAAATTATTTATTTATCTCTATATTCAACACAGACACAAATAACGCTCTAATTAAGATAAATTTGATCAATTAGAGGACGAAGGTGAGACAAGATAGTGTGGGGATAATATATACGATCGTGCAAATCTATCCTTACGATAATTTATACGAAGCTTGTTTTACATTAGCAGCGCGCTAATAATTTAACTCTTTAACTTCTATTTGAAATAAGATCACAGTACCTGAACTCTTGCAATCCTTTAATCTTTTAGACGTGGTCTTAACACTTCTCCAATAGTGGAACTAAGCATTTTAGAATTTCAGCTTCTCGCGTCGTACACTGTTTACGTATACGTACTACTGCCGGATTGCTAGCTTATCATCTATTCACTTCACATTCAAACTATTCTCACTTCACTAACTCTTTAAAACTCACGAATACAGAATATATATATTAAACTTCATTTGCATAATCACGCTTTCTTTCCTCGGAGAAATTTGGTTGAAAGAATGATGGCCCAAAAGGAATCCCCAAGGAGTTTGTTGAAGGAACCGTATAGATCCGTCACAACTGTATTTATTAACTGTTAAAAGGTAAACTCCACAATTGTAAATTCGAGGTAATTTTTAAATCACGTAAAAACGAGTTAGTACTGTAATTGGACATTTATTGTTTATTGACAAATCAAACAATCTAACGGAGATTCTTTTCATATAAGCTTGTAATATCATTGCAGAAATGGATTAGGAAGTTATTACTGAGAGTGAGATTTGCTGCACTTTCGATTTATGAATCCGAGAGAGCGAAAATTTCTATACGCCCTTTTCCCTCTCTGAGGATTTACTAAATAAATAAATAAACACTGCATGGAGCAGTCCCGAAAACTTTAGTTGATCTACTGTCACATCAATCAGTATGATTAAAATAGCTTTTATCTATCGGACAGAGTAAAATAATTATATTATTTTGAGGATATTTGATACAAAGGAGATTTCTCTCTTTCATTACAAATAGATGTATGAACTTTGCTTTATTTCTTTCTATATGTGTTTTATAATAATCGTATTTAATACATTCTATAAAATATATCGCAAAAGAATCAAGTTGCTATAATTTAAAATAAAAAATTGAGGCAAATATTTATTTATTTTTATATTTGTCTTAGTATTTATTCCTTTAATGTGAGTGTGATAGAGAATTTAGTCATCGTATTTTGGTTTTCTATAAAATATTAGCCCCGTACATTTACTAGAAGTTAAAATCTCCACATATTTTTTAACTTCTGATTTTTATGAGAATCTTATTAAATTCCGAATTATTAATTATGGTTTTAAAATTTACTATACTTCTCTCGAAAACTAGTACAGTTTATTTTATAAAATATTATAAATAATCTTTAAATTAAAGATTTTTTTAAAAGTGTAACTGTCTTGTTAATTATTTAAAAGACTTATAAATTTATACGTATTTAGATTCTGAAAATCTACTTAAATCTATAGATATTAGTGATATAATAAAGGCCCATTTACAAATTTGATTATTATGGTCTAAATAGTGTTAAAAAGTTCCAAATTACATACATAACACTTTCTTTAAAATTTAATTCTCAAAGAAAATTATATTAATTACAATGAAAATGTATCTAAAAAAATCAAAGGCTTACCACAAGATGAACCGGTCAGCAACAGTTAAGTTAATTTACATGTACATTTTACGAAAAACAATAATTTGACAATAATGGTATTGAACTAGTTGAGACGATATTGACGATCTAAGTATTTTTAATAAAAATAGGTTATTACCTAATATAATGCTTTTTAACCTACTTACTTAAATCTAATAGAAACTAACAATACCCAACTTTTTATAGAAGTAAGAACGTAAATCTCGGAAGCATACACATTTTAAAATCTCTTGTAATAATTTTATTCACAATTGTAGCTTAAATACATGTCAATTTTGTTGCTCATGTGCTTGAATTTATATAGTTTTTCATTCAAGTGTGTAAAATTCAAGATTTTACTGTCTTGGTAACAAAAACAAAGTTTGAAGGAAATAATCAAATCAAATCCACTAGAATGTTACATTGGCTTTCCATGAAAAAAAGTTGATGTGTAGCGTTTATATATATATATATACTTCACATATCAAATCAAAATTAATAATTCTAAAAAAAAGAATAATTTCGATAGTTTCTAGTAATTTGTTCCAAACCTGTTGAAATTGGATTTTGATGTTCTCTTTCAATGTATGAATGATGAAAATTTAAAAGAGAATATTTAACAATGATTGTCACTTAACAGGTTAAAATGTCTGACTGTTGATATCTATATTTAGAGATTTACTGTGGTCCATGGATTGAGCCTGGGTGATCTCAAGTATAACAAGATGAATAGCCTTCAGCAAGAATTCTGCATAACATTGATATGTCTCCGTGGGTGGTGAGTTGTCTATATTCACCCAGTGAAGACCGGCAGCTGTTCGAGATCAGGGAGTGAATGATTCAGAAATAAAAATAACTCCAGTTCAGTCACAGCTTCGAGAAAAGATAATCTAATATTTTTTTAATACTAAACGTTAGAAATAAAAGCTCTCATTTCAAGTTTCTTCGTCACTTCTAAATCAATTTAGATGATAAGCGTAAATGATTTGTCTTGTATTATATTAAATATAAAAAAGTTCAACGCACAGTAAAAAAATGTGCGTAGAAAGATAGATTGGCAAACTGTCATATTGTTACAAGAGGCTGGAACGAGCTGTACTAAACATCTTGGGTAGTCCGGGATCAATTCTTTTCATTATAGCTTGTTAAGGAATTTTTGCTCGATTTCAGCACCAGAAAAACAAAACTCTTATTTTATGCTAGCGTTTTTTGCTTTTGAGAGCTTAAATTTGAAAACTTAAGGGGAAAAAGTGTATCAAAAGTTTTAATCGATTCATAAACTCACTTTGGTAATTTTATTTTTTGAAATCAGTTATAAGATAAACATTGATGAATCAACACAGCAGGATTTTAAAACTTTATAGAAATCTATGATGAAAGGTAAATATACGAAGTTTATTAAAAAACTCATTTGTTAAAACCGACCAAATATTGATTAAGTACATTTTAGGAAAAATAGGTAACTGTTTTATTCATGAACAAGACTTTTGAACAACTGCCCAAATTCATTGCCAAAAAGCAAATAACATTAATTAAATGTACGTTCCAGAACTTTACTAGGGTGAGTTATGACTACACCAAAGGGAATTATTTTGTTTATAAATTTATTTTAAAAGGGAGAGATTACATAAGATAGCCATCATTATTAATTGATCAAAATATGCTTTAAACTATATGTGTTTTAATAAAAAACATGGTATTGTGTAAATCTGACTATACTTTTAAATAAATTAAATTTTCATACAAAATGCAAATAACTCAACATAGAAAAAAAGGAATGTTTGCGAAATATGCAAACTATGTAACTTATGCTGTAACTCAACTGTTCTTAAGCTGTGGCCCATGGACCTCTGGGAGTCCTCAGTGTCTTTCTAGAGGGTCCGCGAAATGGTGTCATTTAATGTTAATATTTCCCTCTTTCACAGACTCTGAAAGGTCTCAAGGAAAAACTGAAAGGTGTACCATCCTAGACTGAATCAATTAATTGCCTCCAGTGAAAAAACTATAAAACACACATTTCTATCAGGAAAATTAATTAATTTTTTTGTTGTTGTTTGCAATTACATAGTCATCCCTACAAAGTAATATTTTTATAAAATTAGATGTTTACTGCTTTCTTTAGGTATCCGACTACCCTAAAATTGTGAATTTTTCCAAAAATTGACACATTTTTTTTAATGATTTTATTTTATAGGCCATCTTATTAGTTTTATAAAAATACTGAATTTTTATTATTTTCCATTCGCTAGAACAAAAACTACAAGTGTTTTAGTAAAAGAAGATGCCATTATTTTAAGCAAGATGTTATACTTTAAAATGCCTTTTACTCGAAATATGTTTTTTTTTTTTTTGAAAATGCTCAAACGGGGACAGCGATTGTTTGAAAATTTTTGAAAATAATTAAATGAAATTTTTTGTGTAAGTTCTGTACAATAGTAAAAGTGTTTTAACTTTCAGATTTATCAATAACTGTTTTATTACAAAATTTACAGTCCCTTATGTTAATATAATCACTGTTTCTTTAAACGATTTCATATAATAACTAAAGTGCTTTAGTTTTTGTAAAAAATAAAATATCTCTTATCCTGAATGTCATTTCAGAAAGGAATAACATAGAAACACATCAGAATTAAAAAATTGAAAATTTGTGCATAAACTTTTGCTACAGAATGGGCCCCGTTTGTTATTTTTTTGTAAATTTTTACCCATTTTTTCCCATTTTAGTACTAAGAATTTCTTTTTCTTTTCTTAATTTTAGCATGTTCTTCTTAAATGCACTAAACAAATCTAAAAAGCACAAAAAAAATCCCGATTTCTCCATATTTTTTAAAAAAAAGTTGTCGCAAGTAGTCGGAGTTGTATAACATTCAATTATTTGAATAATCTGGTAATTTATTTTAATTAATAAAACATACTTTACTACCTTTATACTAGTGCATCGACGAAAATTCTCTTTAAGAGTGAGATAATTTAACAAGCAAGTGATACTTAAGCCTCATCTAAAAGAGAGATGTGAAATACGAGTATGATATAAAATTATGTGCGCGTCTGGTTTTCCATTTTCACTTCCGACTATAAAAAATATCATAGAGTAATGACCGAAAAACATCGAAATCATAACAAACCTTGAAAATAAATAAATAAAACCACCTCTTGAAATCCCAAAATACAGAAACCGGAATGCAAGAGAAAATAACATTGACATTTCCTCATATTATTTTTGTGTGAAAAAATGCATTAAGAATCTACCATTAGATACCGATACAAGCATCTCGGCTTCTTTTAATTTTTTTTTCTTTGGAATCCCAGGCAGATATTTGCTTCCTCCAAAACGCATTACAGCGCTATCAGCCAAAGTATTTTCCGCAGAGCCTATTATGAGTATGATGGCCCCTTTTATAGCGTCTAAGGACATGTTTTTTCCCACCATATTGCCATATTCCTCAATTGAGTATTAGCGTAAAATATTCATGGCGAGAGACAGGTGGGCGGGGGCGCTCAACATTCCTGCGCCCCGCCCTCGACACATCGAAAAACACTTACACCAAGCGGGTCATACACCTCGCATTGATTTAGGACAGAGAGGTTGGTGATTTAATGGTGTAATTCTTGCATCCCTTTTGTCAAGGCGTAGTTGCCAAATATTCTAATGAGAAAAAAGGAATGTTTGCCAGAACATTTTGGTAATATCCTTCGAAATTGATAAAGTTCTTTAAATGTACATGATTAATTTCTTCTTATGTATTTATATGACTTATTCAATTAATGATAATAACTAACTGCAGGAGAAAGATATCATCATTTTAGACCAGTTCTAGATTGCGATAACCTAGTGCAGGGGTAGCGAACCCTTATAAATCAACGTGCCAATTTTTTTACAGAAATATTTAATCCGGTATAGACGTACCACCAAACAATTTTGAATTTCGATTATTGGGAAAATAATAAAACTAAATACTAACAACTCAAAACTCTTTATTTAATACGAAAAGAATAAATTTTGCATTGTAAAGTATTAAATGTTCTTGTTATATACGTGTAATTCAAATTAAAGTAACATTAATGTGATTCAGTTGTTGCAGATTAGATGACAAATAACTTATATTAGGGTTGTGTAAGATGTTACTTTCAGCAAATGCATGCTGAATTGGAGTCATCTGCCAAACAGTTTCTAAGCGAGTCTTTAATGTTATTCATCTCTGAAAATGATTCGCAGGCATAGGTAGCAGGCATAGGTAGAAACTATGGTCTTCTTCAAATACTTAAATGTGTCTGAAATCGAATTCCATGTTTCCAAAAATTTGTTACTGGCATTTTTACTTATATTGCTTGTTGAATCTTTCTGCTTCAATCAATTCCAACTTTTCATTTGTTTCAAGAAATTTTTGAATCCATATTGAACTAGACTGGAAATCAGTCAGTTGCATTTCAAATTCTAATCTCCAAATAATCGAATTGGGACAAGTTCAGTTTATCAAATGAAGCCACACAAGGTTACATAATAAACACGAGCGTTTCTGATAAGTCTTTGAACTGAGAAAATCTCGCTGAAAATTCCTTGATTGACGAATAAATTACGGAAATATTTTGAGCTAAAATGCAAACCATTTTGTTCGGGGGCGTGCCCAAAATATTGCTTCGCGTGCCATTGGTTCGCCATCCCTGGCCTAGTGGTTATGATCACGAGCCCGTGGCCAGTGTTGTCGAGTCAAGGATTTAAGTCCAGGTTTCACTGAAGACTCATTGTAGAAGATTATGCACGTTAATCTCGTTTTTCAAATTGGAGTTATGTGGTCGTTAGGAGAGTGGGGCACCAGCTCAGGTGTCGTCCTAATCATTTACTTGACTATGGTTCAAAATAACGAAGTATGTTTATATATATATAGTGCGATTTTATTAAACATTCCCTCACTCCCTATAGTATAATTCTCAACGTGAACTATAACGCCCCCTTGTGGGCGTTTGAGGCTTTCAGGGGGCAGTAAAAGACCCAGAGAAAATTAGGGGGCATTGAGATGGTACGAAGGGGCGTGGACAGATTAACCAAATATAGTCTAAAAAACCCCACAAAAACACGCTGATTATGTACCAACAAAAGTAAACTTTAATACTGGTTACTTCATGTTGATGTATATTTAAATCCTTTCTTTCATGTGAGCGAAAATTCTCATATACCCGTAGTTCGGGAAGTGGATGAAAACTTAGATTAAATTACATTCAGACCTATGTTAAATTGAATGATATAGTAAATTTTTTTACATATTAAATTAAACTTTTCTCATCTCGTCCAATGTCACATGAAATATCTCATATACATAATACAGATAAAGGAGGGGGGGGGGATATTTACTAAAAAGGGGGAGACAGTTCAAAAAAGGTTTGGAACCTATGCACTAGACAGATTCTAGTCTTGTATAATGGAATTTTTGAAGATTTGAGCCTCGACAAATTTAACTTACCTCAGTCCTTCTAAAGGGAAGGTCTTCAGTTAACCCATCATTCGATAAAAATAACGATAGGCTTGTGTTTGCGATCAAGACAACTAATGAAAAGATTTTTTTACTCTCTGGGGCCCCAAATATAAATAGGCCCCACCTAGCACCCTTTTGGGTAGATAATATATAGCATACGTTGTCAGATATAAACGGTAACTTACAACAAATAAATGTGCGTGGCTTACATTCTCACAGACCTAGGCACAACCCGAAACAACCGATTGCAGCCTTTCGAATAAAAGAGAAATGATGGCATATGGTGGTTTGTCTCGGACAAGACATAGACGAAGGGCATGTCATAATAATGGAGTCACACCACTGCTGCCAGTTGGCAAAAAGTTCGTAATTCCCAGTTTTTCGGAGAATATGCCCGGGAATGATTAAAAGTATTTGGATCAAGATCTTAGAGGCACCTTTGAAGCTGAGGTTCTGCGCCCGGGCCTAGTTGGCCCATGCTTTAAAACTTTCCTGCAGACAACTCGGCTACAGTTGCCGTCAACGTATGCTGATAGAGAGAGAGAGAGAGAGAGAGAGAGAGAGAGAAAAGTAACTACTTTTTAAAAAAAATTTCTTTCGGAAGTATTTCACTGCGTTTTAATATTTACCATAACAACAGTCTATGCCGCCCCACCCAGTATGATAGTTATGACACTCGGATTGTAATCGAGTAGATTCAGGTTGAAATCCCGAATAAGGCATGGGTGTGTATCTTTGGGAAAAGAAGTCGGACTTTCGCCTGAAATGGATTCCAGTCTCGAATGGAAAGCAACGCACACCTTCTGCTCTATGATGGGATCATCGTATTGTAATGATGGTTGGTATGTCCCAACTATCAGTGTATGAGAGTTAGAAGGAAGATTAGCCATAGTCAAAACCAACACAATTTATTTACAAGTTTCAACAACCCAACAAACTTGAACAACCCAAGATTAGGAAATGTACCGTAAACAAATTAAGGGAGCAAGAGCGAGGAAGACGATATAAGTAAATTTAGTTATAAATTTAATAACTTACTTCAAGCCAACGCTAATCCGATTCAATTTTCTAATTGACAAATCGTCAATCTTAAATATTAAGCAGATCATCTACTGAACTCTTTTCTCCAGCTTTCTATTACCTTACGTTAATCCTCACAGCTATCATTTTGCTTCTAACCTCCCTCTCTCTCGAATCCGGAATCTAATACTTAAATACACGACATAATTTCCATAGACTATGACTTCTTCGGGAGAAAGTTTTCAATTGAATAATATTTAAAGAAAGAATTTCCCCCAAGAGGATTATTAGGAAGAACGCGGATGGACCCGTTACAGTAAGTAATAAAAATCTGTATTCTTCTGTGCTTGTATTGTATGTTTCTGTTCATCGTCTTTCGTATGTATCACAGTATGAAAGACATGGGAACAACAACAACCTATATTTAAAAAAATACTAAGATAAATTTATCATGGTAACAATTACGACCACAATTTAAAAAAAGGGACAGCAAATAGATATCTTCACGAGTTAAGTCTATCAGAGGCCTTAAAAAATTCTTTCTGAAGCAATCACACACATTACAGAAAAAATTATTAAAAAATTTTCACAGATTATTATACCAAATTAGTGCTCGAGTGCAAAGAATTGCACATTCACTCTCTCTTTTCAATATACTTTAAAACAAACACCAACAAAATTTACTTATAAGCAAAGATTTAATGTGATTTTCTGGGTGCCATACGCGTCTGTTTATTCAGGTGATGGACGCAATAATGAGAGAGAGGTAATTCCCACAAGACAACATCTCATAAATAATATATCTATTTCCAGTTCCACAGCGACGTCAACAACTAACCTCGACACGGTTAACAGTAACCGTTCGTGTTGCCATTCACGCTTTCGTCGGAGCCGTAAATTAGGTACTCACGGTGCACGAGTAAGACGTGAAAAAAAACACTGAGTATATTTTTCATATGAACACGTCAAAGTATGTTTTGAGCGAAGGTTGATACTGTTTCACCTAAGTAAACTTACTAGCTGGTCGCGCCTGAAACGTCGCCAAATCTGACATCTGTTTCGAATGTCGGAAGGGAAACGTTTTGGCATCCAATTTTGACAAGCTCGCCAATTTCTTTTCCCAAAACCGAAAGCTGGAAAAAATTATTAGCTGTCGAAGCATTTTTTCACTCCCTGCTCTCACAAAGAAATACGGTTTTAAAATATAAATAGAGGTCTATGGGGGGGGGGGACGAAGCGGAAACGTCAAGCGATGGCAGAACAAGAGTCGCGTTCGAGCGATATTTCGAACTTTTGTTATTGTTTGGTGTTTTTACGATAAGGCCTTGCTGGTTGATATGCATATCGTTTTCAAAAAGGATATGAAGTATTGAATTTTCTTTTTATGTCTGATGCAGTAGAAAGAACGAGATTTGCGGAATTGTATGTTGATGCCAGACTGTCAAAGTCAAATCTTTGATAAAACATGAATTGAAATAAATTTAAAATTATAACGCTCGACTAAGTTTGTTTTGAATAGCGAAGATGGTGATAAAGTCAAGGGCATCTTATTTTAGATTTTAAGCGAAAAATAAAAAAATTTTTTAAAAAAAATGCTTGAAAACTAGAGCGTTTGGTTCGTTTGTTTATAAATATATTGAACAAATAATGGAAGGAACTAAATTAAACAACCAAGTGAACTTATTTTTTATTTCAAGCAAAATATTGTAAATAAAGAGACGAAATAATTTTATTGATAATATCGTATAAAAAAAATAAAGGTGTCAATAAAACAGTAATAAGTGGAAAAAAAATCTCTATTAATAAATCTCTCTTAATAATCCTTCTTAATAAATTTTGAAATAAACCTAAACTTGAGGCCATTATATTACAGACATTTACAATTAAAAGGATATTCGAGGATAAGAAAAAACGAACAGCGTAAAATCCGGCGTATAACGCGCATCGATGTATAATGCACACCTATACTTTCAAGCAACAATTTTAATTTTTAGGCATATTCGCTGTATAAAGTGCACCCCCCCTTTTTTTTTTACAAAGAAACCTGAAATGAACTAAACCCTTTAAGTTCATAAGGAATGTCTCATTTCTTTTAAATTAACAGTATTTCGATTTTTGGAGAATTTTTTTGCAGCCTAATACATAGTATAATTTTTTATGCTCCTTTCTATTTTATTTTTAAAGCTCTCGTATAATGCGCACCCGCCCATTTCGATCTTATTTTTGTGTTGAAAGTGCGCGTTATACGTCGGATTTTAAGGTATATCATTCGATTAATAACTGTTATTGTGAAAAATATAAAAAATTTACCAACTTAAAATAAATGTAGAAATTTGTGAAACAATTGGTTAAAAGACATAGCACAGGAAGAAATATTTTGCACAACTTATTTTAAGGGGATGATTTTTGTTCAGAAAAAATAGTAATGTTACAGATGATTATTTTCAAAAAAGTTCTCATTCTTTTTTCCTGTTCTTGAGCAATGGACGCCAACCGGTGGTCCAAGGAAAATTTTGGGTGGTTCGTAGAAAAAATGGAACACTATATTTTTTATGAAGGTTAAAAAAATGACCAGTAACAAAATGTACCATGGGACATGGATCATATATTTTCTTTTTTTAAAAAAAAATTAGCTACTACTTTTAGTGAAATTTCTTCTGAGGTTACCGACTCTATTTTGGCAGCTGTATCTAGCAACATTGGAAAGGGAGAGTTGGCAACAGTGGCGTAACGTACACCCCTTCAACCAATGTATTACAGGGGCCCCAGGATTCCAAGAGTGCCCAAAGCCTATGGTTTTTAAATCCTTAGTAAGATCTTTGAGGCCAAAAACCCGACTTTGCAGGGGGCCCCTAATATTCTCCGTTTAGCCACTTGTTGTCAACCAAGGTCAATAGGCTCTATAATACTTCAGATTGTTGACATTACGTTGCTTTGCCGGATTTTTCTTAATTTTATTACTTTTCAGTGATATGGAAGTGTAAATAAAGAAATAAATAAGTGACAATATAGTTATAGTGGTCCGCCTTATAATGGTCTACCGTATAGTGGTCAATCATATTAATGGTTCATCGTATAGTGGTCAATCATTATTAGTGGTCCGCCAAATATAAAGCTATACATTTAGTGGCCTATGAAGTTCTTATGGCTGACAACCGATGTTTTTGAAGAAGATTTTACATAAGAGTTTTTTCTCCATTTTTTAACCAAATGCAAAACTGAATTGTGTGCGTGTGCTGTTAATTTAATATCGTACCATAATTTTTGAGCTAATTTTTTTGTTCGTAAGTGTAAATCAAGACACAAATATAAATAAAAATAGAGTTAGATTTAGAAATAACAAATATATCTCTTTCTCCTCCTGAAAAGGAAAATTTTATTTTTTCATGCATAAAAACATGAACAATAACAATCAAGGTTAAAAACTTACGTTATGTTCATTCAAACATACGTAATTAAGAATGATAAAGAGAGTATTTCCTTTATAATTTTTTTTATATCTGTATATAACTTCATCCTTTAATTAATTTTAGAAAGATATATAAGTGATTCCTTGGTTCGTTGAGATTATAATGTCACTGTCAAGAAATCTTCATAAAAATTTATTCATTCAATAACTATGCAATTGCACTTAATATTTCTTTTAGGTGACATCTCTCTTGGCACTGATGTAACGTACACCTCCGCAATCCCCATATCGCGGGAGGACCCAGGATTCTAGGGGGCCCAAAGCCTGGCTTTGCAGGCTGGCCTTAATATTCTCCGTTACGCCACTACATTTTAGTAAACACTAAGTATCATCGAGTACCAAGAAAGTAGTAGAAATTCTGAAACAAATATTTTTTAATCAATTTTAATATGAATTGAATTCTCTAATGATTATTTTCGGAAATATAAAGAAATTTTATATTGGAAAATGAAAAAAAAAAATTGAAAACAATAGCAATATAATAAAAATTGCGATTCAATCCAGTAAATAGGTTTTAGATTTAAAAAATTAAGAACTTAAATTAACGAAAAGAGGTTTTTAAGAGAATTCTTATGTTTATATCATTAATATTTTAGTGTTTGTGATGTAACTGCCTCCCATTTACGCATTCGAATTAGAACATTCAGGTAATTAAAAAATCTACGCATTTTCCTATATCTCCCCTTTATTTCTTACACGTGTCTCCTTAATCACGTTTCTTTGAACAAAACCATACATCATGCAGTAGATAAACATCTCCATTTAAAAACAATCGCTTCTTTCTTATTCTCTTAGACAACAATCTTTACGATTCTAGGTAACATTTTTTAAAAAACTTCTACCTTCTTATTTCATAACCGGCACTTCAACATATAACACAAATCTATGTACTCGAAAAATATGATCACGTTTTTTACCTTCCCGTTTATTCATTTTTATGAAATGAATCTCATTTATTTATCGTATCATCTTAAATGCGGTAAAACATTTTTGATGGGGGGCAATTATCTTTTAATTATTTATACTAAATGTAAAGGGAAGTGAAAGGTAAAATTATTGAAAATGTATGCCTTCGGTCGTGAAAAATATGAATTGATATAACTGGCAACGTGCCAGGCTTTCACGTGACTCTGCTTCGACCAATCAATAAAATACTCTCGAGTCCACTCCTACTATTACGCTCAAGTAGCCGAACATAGTAAAAGAAAAATCGAGACCGCTTTATTTTTCATTCCCTACTCTTTTTTGTTGAATTTTTATATTTTCTTTTTTTTTTATGTCATTGTAGTTGAAATAAGACATCTTTCTGAATCCACTAGGGGGTATTGTAGAATTTATAGACTAAAATACTATTCCTTTACGAAAACGGATTTTTACAGTCCATTTGATGAATGAAAGAAAAGTTTTATTTTTGTAAATATTTTACAGACAAAAAGTTCGCAATAAACTTTTCTTGTTCAAAATATAACGAATCTAAAAATGGGGAACTATTGTCATTCAATGGATTTTTTCTGATTTCATAAATAACTTTCACGTTGAAAAAAGATGTATGTGTGTTCTGCATCATACTTTATATACAGTCGACTCTTGATCATTCAAACGTTCGATAAAACGAACCTCTGGATAATTCGAAGTAAATGCTCAGTTCCTAGAAAAACTCTTGATATTTCGAACTAAAGCAATACGTTTTGGTACACTAAGTATTTCGAAGTAAAATCTGTGGCTGGTCAGACTACAATACACGATAATTCGAAGTTATCTTATAAAACTCTCGACAATTCGAACTCAGTATCATGTACAGTCCTGTAGCAAACAAGTTGGAGCTTACAAGCTTTGCGTGTCTCCCCTGAAACGTAGCCCCTTTGATGTGACTATATGTTTGCTACCTTTTCTTTGTGTTTTCCGGTTCCTCAGGTGAAAATACACTCTTATTGCTTTCCTTCTTTAAGTGGACAATCGATCTACCGCACCTGTTGTCAGCCGTTCATATCTTTCGCTTAACACGTGGCCTTTTGCTACACATGTGTTCAGAAAGGAAGGTCCGTTATTGTGAAGAAGAGATGCGAAGGATTGTGTCTGTATGTATTGAATGCATTCTTTTAATGTAGGAATTTAATTCAGTAAAATATTTAAAACTGTACATGTACTTTTTTTAAAAGTACTTTAAAATAATTTTATTCTTCTGTACAATTGTTTTATTACACAGTTTCAAACTTAAATATGTTAGGAAAAAAATTCTCTTCGTGTAATTTTGGGAGTTTTTTCCTACCCTCTTGATATTTCGAAGTATTTCATTGGTCCCTCCAACTTCGAATTATTGAGAGTCCTTTGTATATATATATATATATATATATATATATATATATATATATTATTATAGTATGCAATTCTCTTCACCGAGAAGATTTTTTCTGGATTATTAAATATTATGTTTATGTTGTTCATGGCATACTTGAGGAGGCTTGGCACTTTTGAATTCACATTTATTGATGTAGAAGGACACACATTTCAAACAACACAACATAATACACGATGCAGCTGATAATTTAAAATTTTTCATTGGTCCCTCCAACGTCGAATTATCAAGAGTCGACTGTAATACAAATAATCTTTCAAATTATTTTCTATGCTCAGAAAAAACAACACTGACGATTTCATATAATTTTAAAAAATAACTCATCAACTGTATGCAACGCTTTTAGAAAATACTCTACATAGTTTTGAATATTTTGGACTCATTTTTCGTTCAACAAATTTCTTCGTCACTTTTTCATTGATTTAAATTTAATCAAATAATACTTAATAAGGATTAAATATACGTGATGGTACCTTTATCTATTTTATACACAGTGAGCGAATGAATGAATGAATATTCAAGTCGCACTATTAAGCTACTCGAGGGCTTTTGGTGACGGACCTCGTAATTTTGAACTACGGTCAAGTGACGAGGACAATACCTGATCTGGCCCTCTCCTAACTTCCACACCACACCAACGGGAGGATATTTGAGCCTTGACAGATTTAGAATGCAGCGGCCCCTCTACACGGTGGTGGGTCTTAAACAGTACTCGTCTCGAACTCATGACATACAAGTCACGAGTCTGAGACCTTGACCACTAGGCTACCGCGGACACCTGTTTTATATAGACCCCACGCTGTTGTTTATTTACTCCGATAAATATATTTCTAACAAAACAAATTAGCAATCGAAGGCTTAAACACACAATAAGCACAGCACTTAAACAGATGATTGTTACTTAAAAATTGAAAGCAACTTGCAAAAGATTAAAATACTTTGTGGAAAAATTCAAAAGTCAACATTTGTTTTAAAAATTAATTTAGGTGGTATCAATTGATCAAATATTAATTAAAATAAAGCCACATCTTCATTACTAATGTCTGAAATTATCGCGGCATTTTAAGCAATTACAACAAAATATTTCTGAACTTTGGTTTAATACATTTATTTTAAATTTAACGAAATTTAGTTAACAGAGTTTTAATTTGCTCTTAAATCAACGATTCCAATTACTTTAATTGTAACATTCTACATAAACACTCTTAAATGGAGATAAATTGTAGCGACTCAAAATGGAAATATAGCTTTTATTACAAGAGTAAAATATGCAATAATTTAGTTTAATTTTATACGAATGAATATTTAAAAATATTTTCTAAGAAAAAGCACATGGTCAGCCTTTTTTGAAGGTAAAAGGAAATTACAATATGTGGTTAGTAAATGATGATTATTTTGTTACATTTTTATGATGAATATCCAAGTGATGTTTGATATAGAATTTTCCCTTTCTCGTTTTTTAAAGGTTATGGAACTCCACTTTAGAAACGAGTCACAGAGATAGTACTCATTGTAAAAATCAGCAAATACATAATCTTACATCTTGCACTATTAAAATCCGAAGGTAAACAAACGTATCTATGTATGTATGTATGTATGTATGTATGTATGTATGTATGTATGTATGTATGTATGTGCGTCTATCTTCTCACGAACCGTACGACGCAGAAAGTCGCGGAAGATCGGGAATTTTCCGGGGAAGCCGTATTGCCATTTATATTCCGATATTGTAATTAGTTGAAAAGATATTAATTAAAAACCTTAAAACGCCTAATTGTTTTACTCCTGCCGGTTGTTTACTTGGCGGAACTTCTGTTCCGTTTCGGCCGAGCGGTAATCTTACATTTTTCACCATTTTAAAATTGTCATCCAATTTTCGGTGTTGAAATCAGACAAAAAAATAATTACAGAATCGGAAAGATCATTTATTTCGCCACGATACGGAATAATTGTTTTTGTAAAATAACGATATTTTCTATTTTTTTTTATTTTAATTTTTTAAAATAGTGTTAAAACTGTAAACACATTAATTTCTTAAAATATCCAGCTAATTGCGACACCTCTTTTTCAAAAAAAAATGGAACAATGGGGATTTTTTTTTTAGATTTGTTTAGTACATTGTAAGAAATATATGCTAAAATTAGAACGATAAAAATAAATTATTATTACTAAAAGGGGGAAAAATGGGTAAAAATTTACAAAAAATAACATAAACAGGGCCCATTTTGTACCAAAAGTTTATGAACAAATTTTCATTTTTTTCAATTCCGATGTGTTGCTATGTTATTCATTTTTGAAAAGACCTTCGAGATAAGAGATATTTTAATTTTTACAAAAATTAGAGCAGTTATTATATAAAATTGCTTAAAAAAGTGATTATATTAACATAAGGGACTGCACATTTTGTAATAAAGCAGTGATTAATAAATCTGAAGGTAAAAACACTTCTACTGTTAAACAGAACATTCACAAAAAATTTCAGTTAATTATTTTCAAAACTTTTTGAGCAGTCGGCTGGCCCGATTTGAGCATTTAAAAAAAACACATTTAGAGTAAAACGCGTTTTAAAGTATGACATCTTGCTTAAAGTAGTGGCATCTGCTTCTACTAAAACACTTGTAGTTTTTGTTCTAGTGAACGGAAAACAATAAACTTGGTATTTTTATAAAGCGAATGAAATGGTCTATATATAAAAATCATAAAAAAAATTGTCAATTTTTGGCAAAATTCACAATTTTAGGATAGTCGGAAACCTTAAGCCAAAAAAAAAAAAACAAACAAACAAACTATCCCCTTAAATGAAAGATGTTAAAAATAAAACCAACCACACAATAATAATCGAGTAGGAAGAGGAGGTAGATCTTAAAACTCACACTTACGGGCGTCTGAGTCACGTTTTCGCACCTGATAAATGCGGGAGCTATTTAGCACGCGGGGCCTGGCAGATAAGCATCGAAGTGGAGCAGAGGATCTTTATCAGAGAGAGATTAATCTTGTGCCATAAGGTAACGCTCCAGATAATCCCCACAATGAGCCTCATCACAGTGAGATGGGGTAACGAGAGATGACCAGGAACTCGAATCGAGTGGGATGGGAGCAAAACAAGAAAAATTGGGATGAAAACATTGAAGTACTTAAAAATTGTTGGTTCATCGACGATGAATACGAATATACTTCAAAATTTGTGTATTATGACTTGAAAGTGCAATGTCACAAAAATCTAAGGAAAATCTCCGGTTATTGTCTTTCATCGTTTTGGAAGTGTATTGCATTTAATTTAAAATTGCGATCTTGAGATCTATGGTCAAAAGAATGAAATGTTTAATAATGGTAAACTTAAGGTATCTAACAACTTTTGCGACAACTTTTTTTTCAAATAGACATATGAGGATATTTTTTGTTGTTGTTTTTAGATTTACTTAGTACATTTTAAGAAAAATACACTAAAATAAAGAAGAGAAAAATAAATTATTATTACTAAAATGAGAGAAAATAAGGAAAAATTTACAAAAAAACTACATAAACGCTGCCCATGCTATACAAAATGTTTATCAAATTTTTTTCAATTTTGATCTGTTGCTTTGCTATCCATTTTTGAAATGACAATATTTTTATTTTTACAAAAACTAGAGCACTTTATCTTAGTTATTATATGAAATTGCTTAAAAAAACAGTGATTATATTCACATAAGGGACTGTAAGTTTTGTAATAAAACAGTGATTGATAAATCAGAAAGTTAAAACATTCCTACTATCATACAGAGCATACAAAAAAATTAAAAGTTACTTATTTTCAAAACTTTTTGAGCAATTGCAGTATCCGTTTGAGCATTTAAAAAAAACAGATTTTGAGTAAAACGCATTTTAAAGTATGACATCTTGTTTAACGTAATGACATCTTCTTTTACTAAAACACTTGTAGTGTTTGTTCTAGTGAACGGAAAATAATAAATTTGGTATTTTGATAAAGCTATTATAATAAGGTAGCCATAAAATAAAATCATAAGAACAAATTTGTAAATTTTTAGCAAAATTCACAATTTTAGGGTATATCTTAACTATAAAAAAATATTTCATTCAGTCCATTAGAAACAACTTGTTATGTAACATTTGGATAATGATCCTATCAACATAACTCAAGTAATATTGCACTACATTGTGACCAAAGAAACCTATAAACTGATTTATTCTTTCGACGAGATTATACATGTATATGTATGCTGAAAGAGAGAAGGAGTTATATGAACGCCGCACTGTAAAACAACATGAGGGCTATTAGTGGCGACCTTCGTAATTTTGAGCTTCGGTCAAGTGACGAGGACACATCACATTTGACACTTCCCTCTCCAAACTGCCACACCACGCCAACGGGAGGATCTTGACAGATTTAAAGTGCATCAGACCCCTCTACATAACGGGTCTTCAGTGGTACCAAGACTCGAACCTGCGATACTCCAGCGGCGAGTTCACAAGCATAACCACAAGGACACCGCTGCATTTGTATAAATGCTGAAAGGGGATGGTTAGGATCCAAAAAGTAAGCCTAACCCTACATCACTGTCCTATGTCAGTATACAACTTTAAAAAACGTAATAATTTCGAATTTTTTCTATTGATTTTTTCTTCTCATACCCTTTTGTTTCTAGCATATATTTACTATTAAAAAATTATAAATTTTTTACGATTATTGTACATCTACCTAGCTATGCTTGACACACACACACACACACACACACACACCACACACACACACACACACACACACACACACACACACACACACACACACACACACACACATATATTTATAGTAGATTTTTTTGCAAAACATCAATATAGTATCCCTTAAGAAGAATTTAATTCTTCCCATTTCACTCTGGTTTTGAAATCACTTGGAATAAAACAACACAATTTTTTTTTTTCATTTCTCCACCTTTTCCCCCCAAGAATCCTGAGTAGAATAATCTGATAAAAGCAAATAACTTCCAGATAATTCAATTCCTCTTAACGTAAACAACTACTTTTTGTTACTCATTAAAGAGCAAATCAAATCTCGACTAACCGTGGTATCAATTTCTCCCGAATGAAGGATTAGATTTTGTTTTGGGGCGACAGAAATTCAATCTCACAAGAGGAGGAGCAGAGGAAGAGAGAGGAAGGAGTGACAAATCTCCGGGAAATGGAGATCTTCCACGACACACGCGGGATTTCTGGGAATCGGGAAATTCAAACTGACCTGTCGACCCTCGGAGAGCAAATAACAGGGGATAAAGTGATGAGGGGGGAGTCGAAAAGAGTTTCGTATTGGAACAGGACGGAGGGAAGGAGAGGTATCGATCGTGTGAAAAAGGGGAGAAAGATGGAGGGACTGTCAGAGGCAGTGATGCGCATGAAAACGAAATTGGGCTCGGGGGCCAAGAGGACAAAAATCACATTTGCGCGCAGCTGATGGGAAATGACTATTGGATATGGGTTCCCCCCGTTTCCGAATTCGATTGGAGGGTGGGTGATAACGAAAATCCCAGACTTAAAGTTAGGAAGTTTTCTTTGATAGATATAGCTTCGATTTGATTTTAAAAAAATAAACTACAAAATTTCGAGAAGAGATTTGAACAAAGTTTGATGTAATACTTAAAAAGTTGCACACACAGAGAGCTCAATCACTGTTTTATAAGTTAAATATCTTAAGGACGTTTACAAGGGATTAAACTAGGCGACATCAAAATATTTTCGGCTCAAAAATAGTTTATTATGAAGTATTTTGGTCTGCTAAACACGAAAATCATCATAAATACTTCAGATTAGCTCTTGTTTTCAAGAATCAGAACTCGCTATTCATAAATAGCTGTATTTTTACTCATTTTTACTTTCTGTGTATAATCTTTTTGATGTTCATTTGAGCGGGTAGATGGAAGTTCTTGCCTCAGGAACGATTTTTATTTCAACGAAAGGCGTGTACCCGCGCCACCTTTCTTCAGGTGTGTTTTGAGTCTAACCTAGAGCATCAGAACAAAGAACAGGAAATAGTGCACGATTAAAATGATATTCGCTGTTTTTAGTCTTACAACTCAAGGTAAATTAATTCCACTCTATTTTGGTCTCAAAGATAAGTGTGGTATAAGAATATTTAGACAGCAAAAAGGATGAGAACTATCAACAGTTGGTAAAAGAACTCCTACAAAATTTTCATGACCCAGGATGCAATATGTCTCTAAAGATCCATTTTTTACATTCCCATCGATTTTTTCCCTAAAAACTGTGGGACTGTAAGCGATGTGAACACAGTGAAAGGTTCCATCAAGATACCACAGCAATGGAACGTATATATAAGAGTCGTCGGGATCAATCAATGCTCGCAAACGACTGCTGGACAGTTATATTCAGGCTTCGATTTACAAGAGGCAATTCAAAGGGAAATGTTCACAGGAAATAAACTAAAAAATACTACTGATTTCTGATATGTATGTATTAGTTAGTAATGTTTCATTCTTCAAATTTACCAATAAATTGATAGATGGGCTGTGGTATATCTTAAAAACAAGAGCTAATAAATAAATTTCATTTACATATTCGTTTTTTTCAACCCAAAATTAGTCAGAATAGGCTATTTGAAACTAGGAAACAGATAAAAAGTTGTTTTTTGTTGCCTAGTGTAATTGGACAAAAAAGTGACATTCTGAAATAATGACACATTAAGAATTATCCTGTATGTTACAGTTCTTTATGTGTATTACTCTTTCACATGAATGAACGGTCACTCTATATGTTTAATAAAACAATGGTATTTTTTACTGAAAAATATGACAGTAAAAATGCTGCATTTTCTGCCATTAATGATTACCCCATACTATTAAGAACAAAATATCCTCTCATGGTTTGAATAACATAAGAGACGAGTTTTCGAATTTGAATTAAAAACTATCCCCATATTAACAAATGAAGGTCAATGAGTGAGTATTTATCAATGTGTCACTATAATACAACACGAGGACTATTACCGACGGACCTCGCGTAATTTTTAACCGGGGTAAAATAAAGAGGACGATGCCCCATTCTTCTAGCTTCTACATCACATTAACGTGAGGTGCGGCAGATTTAACCTGTAATCAGCCCCTCCCCTACACGACGGGTCTTCAGCGGCATCAGGACTCGCACGCATGACTCGACAACGGTGGCCACGAGTTCGTGAACATGGCCACTAGGCTACCGCGACCATTAATAAATGAGGGATGTTTCCTGATTTTTTGGAAAATAGATTTTATTCGTTTTCCTTAAAAAAAAAACATACATTCTGACGAAAACCATTTAAAACATTAACGTCGAATGATGCAACAAAGTATTTTTGTGTTTAGTAGGTAATTAAATGGGTTGACAGAAAAAAATCATAAAATTCGATAACAGAAAATAATAATACGAGAAAAATAAAAAAAAGCGATAATAGCCTTTGTTGATCCACATCCTACAAAACCTGTAACTGTAACTGAAAGGGAACAATAGGAACTGTAAATGAAATATTACTAAACAGTAGTGAGGAATAATGCAATTTTAGTATATAAGCGTGTTCCTAATTTCAAATATATATTCATGAACCAGTATTATATTTATATATCGATTAATTCATAAGTGCGATAAATTCATCGATAAATTCATATGCCAGTGTTTTTCAAAGTTTAAGAAATAAACTTTGATTTAATACTATTTGTCTTGATTTTTTTTATTAAATTCAAATTTCCCGATCATTGAGAATTTATGGACTTATTCCAATGAATCTTTATATATAAATGTAAATATTTACTATGTAGTAATAATAAATTTTTATTAATAGAAATACGACAAGTTTTCCTCCTCTTTTTTTACCGTAAAATCCGCCGTGTAACGCGCAATTTTAGCACACAAAATAAGGGTGCGCGTTTTAAGCCGGGAGAGAATAAAAATAAAAAAAGGAGTACATAGAAAAAGTTAGACCTCTCTATATATCGAAAAAATATTTAATTAAAAGAAATGACGTTCTCTTAATGAACTTAAGGAGATGTAGTTTTCTAGAAGTATACCATTTTTTCAAAAGCCTGGGAATAACCTGGAACAAATAACTTTAAAACAGAGCATTGCACAGGTTCACATTCCTGGTTTCTTCGTAAAAAAAAAGAGGCGTGAATTTTTACCTAAAAATTAAAAAATGCCGCTTGAAAGTATAGGTGTGCGTTAAACGCAAAATTTTACGGTAACTATATTGACAAATCACTTACTCAAAATTTTAATAATTTAAAATATCCTCTACACGACTTCAAATGTAAATATTTAAACTGAACTTTTAAAAGCGATTTGAATATTCCTCTAAAGCAGCATTTTCGATTTTCCTCAGCTCAGAATTTGCGTTACAGTCGGTGAATTTTCGAATCTTTATTCCGGTGGCTTGGGAAGCAATCAATAACCGGCAGAGCTTCGATCTGAGGGAAATAAAAAGGAATACCCTTATCCATTATTTTCTGTGTTCGGGAAGAATGCATGTTATTGAGCATTCCAGTTCCCCGACAACTCCCCATCCTTTTACGTTTGGGTTGTCACCGCACTGTCAACGGCGAGTGAACACTTTTCCAACAAGGCACATTCTTTATAACATTAAATCTTTGAATGCAACTGGAGAACAGAAGAGACGTATGAGGAATGTTAGGTACAGATACAATTTACTTTCGGAAAATGGAATGTCATGTACAGTTGTTACAGTCGAAGGAACGATTTCGGTCAAAGTAGAAAAGAGTGTAACTTTTTTTTAAATATACCTCTTAAAAGATTTTTATTGCAAGTGAATTTTGAATTTTTTTCACATTATAAGACAGATGCAGGTTATTTGTTACGTTTTGAGACAACATTCACAAAAATTTTGGTTATCTATTTTTATTAAGGTTTTAACTCCACCCCGTTAAAAAAAACCAAAAAAAAACTCATTATTCAGAAATTTCAGAAAGTAAAAACCGGGCGAAAAATAAATGAATATGATTTTGAACAAGTGACTCAATTTTAATACTTAGACCAGTGCTTCTCAAACTTTCAGTATTTGCGACCCAATATTCTATCATAACTTTCATCGCCACCCCCCATCCATACAATAACATTGTGTTGAATTCAATAATATTAAACTTTGACGCTAAAGACAAAATACGACTTTAATCTCTTAAGTGCCACCGACGTATATAAACGTGTCACTCAGCCAAAGCGTCAATTGCCCGGGACGTATATATGCGTCTTTCCGAAGTACGATCTTTCTGTATTGAACCCATAAAATTATTCCGAAGGCTTTGGAATACAATAAAAGGACCTTGACAGTGTTTGCGAAAGGTTTTCTTATTTCAGAGAAGGTTTTTCTTTATTCTTTTCCATCCTCCCCAATACATCACTTACGCTCGCTTACGAGGAAAACGGTGGCATTGGGGAGCGAATCACGTAACTTTTTACCGGCAGTTAAGGGATTAATTATAAACTGTACAAATTATCAAGAGAAATAAGTGTTAATTTTTGTAAAAATTTTATATATGGCAAGCCCATGAGGTCGCTGGTAATTATTAAACGTGTTTTTAACTTGGTATTGTTAAATTAATTATAAAATACATTGAGTGCAGTATTGATACATTTATAAATGTACAATCATGTCCATAAATTAAGGATAATGAAGTTCAGGCAAAGAAAGAGACAGAAGCAAAACAAATTTGACTTATTTGTAAAGTCTATTTATTAAACAAAAGGTAAAGAGCAAAAAAGATGCTATATGTTTGACATAATTAATAAAAATTGCGATTTTTACTCCCTGGAGCAAATTTTAAAAAAGAACCTAATTACAAAAAAAAGTATAACATGGTTAGTATGATGGTTAATACGGAGTATGTCTCCCGGACGATGCAATACAGGCCTTACAACGCTTACGCATGCTGAGTATCAAATTATCAATCTGATCTTGGGGAATATTACACCACTCCATCAAGCAATGCCCTCCGAAGTTCCGGTAGACAGGTGGGAGGGGGTTGACGGGCTGCAATTCGTCGGCCAAGCATATCCCACACATGCTCTATCGGATTCAAGTCCGGTGAGTATGCTGGCCAATCCATACGGGTGATATCCTCCGATTGAAGGCATTCATCTACAATGTTTGCACGGTGAGGACGGGCGTTGTCATCCATAAACAGAAATTTAGCACCCATGGCGCCCCGAAACATACGTACATGTTATTCCAGAATGACATCCCGATAGATGTGGCCTGTCATCATTACACTCTGATCATGCAGCTCAGTTCTGGAACCAAGAATAATTCCTCCCCAAACGAGCCATCCTGCACCAGCGTAACGGTGTCGTTTAATGGTGTTCTCTTGGTGGTAACGGGTACCTGGCGCTCCCATATGAAAGTCCGGCGAGAATCAGACTGCAAACTAAACCTGGACTCGTCGGAAAACATCACACAAGACCACTGTTTGCGGTGTCTACAATGCATGCTCTCTACTCCAGGTTAATCGCAGGCGACAGTGAGTTATGGTAAGGGGAACACATCTGACAAGCCTACGAGCATATAGCCCAATGTGCCCTAAGGGTCTGTACACGGTCTGCCTTGAAACTGTCGTACCGGTAGCTGAAGAGAGCTGACGAGATAGGTCTGATGCTGTGCTCCGTCTGTTTCTTTTGGCAGTAACTGCCAAATACCGGTCCTCATTCGGCGTTGTAACTCGGGGGCGACCTGTGCTGTAACATCTACTCCCATTACCATCCTCTTGGAATCGTTGCCAAAGCCTGGAGATGACACTCTGGGCGATTCCACGTTCCTCGGATACTTCCAGCTGGGTACGTCCACATTCCAGTTGTCCGATAATTCTACCACGTAAAAAATCATCCAAATGCTTCCTTTGTGCCATAACTATGCGGTTATTGCACTGAAAGGCTTTTAAAGCGCTTGTGAACAATTTTACTTCTTTGCGACCATTCCTTATATACCCCTCTCTTACACTCTCGTCATTGTGACGTACTATCCGCGCCATCTGGTGGTTTCCTGTAATTTGCATATTCTTCTTCAAGATGTGTGTGATAATTCTACAGGTGAAATTTTTATTTTAGAGTTCAATTTCTGTGTGATTCTGAATTATCCTTAATTTATGGACATGAGTGTATTATATCAATGCAGATGTGTATTTTATATTTTATTATGCCAGAATGTATTTTGTTTGTTTACTGTTAGTAAATTGATAATTTTTT
>BMAO01016727.1:0-111702 GCA_019973975.1 Trichonephila clavata
AGTAAAAACTTTTTAAAAACAAGCTTTTATTTAAACGCGCTAAAAAGAATAAAATAATTTTTCTTTAAAATTTTTTTACTATCAACTTATAACGTCATTACACAATTTATATGATATAAAAGCTTGTCGCAAGATTAAAGCACTCTTATTTACTTAGTTTGAAAATTTTAAGAAATTGAAATCAATCAAATCAAGTTATTTAATTTACTTGTTTTATCTCAGAGGTATATCTCGCGACAAAGCTTTTATATCATATAAATTGTGTAATGACGTTATAAGTTGATAGTAAAAAAATTTTAAAGAAAAAATTATTTTATTCTTTTTAGCGCGTTTAAATAAAAGCTTGTTTTTAAAAAGTTTTTTTACTTTAAATTTATTTTTTACTTTTTAGTTATCACTGGACAGGTTTTTAGTCTGTTCATCTCATTCAACGCATCATTGTTGGTAGGTATTAGCCGGTTATTTTCGAACAGTCAAGCTAAATGAATTCTCGCAAAAAGGGTACTAGACGAAAAACACAATTTTTTCTTAAATCCGTAAATTTTAAGCAATTCTTTCAATCTTCGTACAGATCTTGGGTAATATTATCCTACACACGAAAAAAGGTTTTCTGAGATTTTCTTCATAAATGGCGAAGTTATTAAATATTAAAATGTTGAATATTTTTTGAAAAATCGTAAAAAAAAATTTCCGATATTTTATTTTTTAAATGACTGATTCTAAGAGAGCAAATCATGAGCTGTTTTATTACGGAATGTCGATTCATTTAAACAAAAAAATTCATGCGCGTCGATTTAGACATTATTTTCATAAAAACGCATCGATTTTGACTTATTTAAAAAAAATCGTAAGAAATACAAATATTATTTTGTAAAAAAACATTATACCGTATCGGGACGAAATAAATGATCTTTCCGATTCTATAATTATTTTTTGTCTGAGCTTCATAGATTAACCTCTTAAGCGGTCAATTTTTTTGACCAAAATTTTCCCAAAAAAGCCCATTTTTTAATTGCTTGTAACTAAGCATAATAATTAACAGAACGCGCAAAAATGGAAGATTTTTATTTTAATCTCTGGTTTAAAATTTTACTCACCTTTTTTTATTTTATAATTTTGAACACAAAACCCCTTAAATGTTTGCTTTTAATAAGTACATTCTGCGTACTATGAAGAATATTTCACATATATCTTAAAATATGTTTTCTTCCACTTACCAAAAAATTTCATGTTCATAGCTCTTTTTCATACGATTGATAGGATTTCATTGTGTGTGTGCATATTTATATGCACACACAATATGAAGAATAGTTTAACACTAAGTCTTATATTCCAATGGGGATAGAGATAATATCGACTTCTTTGGATTATCTATCCATTTTCCTTTTTCTTAGGCAACACATTGTACACTGCCTTGTAAATCCCTGTTCTTTATGCAATATTTTCAAGAAAATATATTCTTGCCTTCAGTGAAAAATTCTCACCTTCACCACTACCAAAATTCTGAATGGAGTAGTTCAGTACCATGGACAAACTCTCTCTCTCTCTCTGCATCTCCTAAAGACACACTATACTAATAACCTTATTATAGGAATAAAAATGGCTGTGCAAATAAAATATAGAAAGAAAAAATTTCGGTGCCTGTACAGCGCACGGGCAAACCGGTTGTGGCTAACTTTCAGTAGCCCGTAAGGTGTACGGGCAAACTAGTTAAGGGGTTAAAGTTAGAATTTCTATAATACTCCATCTCAGTTTAACTTGGCAGCGTTGAGAAAGGTATACAATGTACCAATTCCCTTGAAAAATAGCTCTACTTTTTTTGTTTTGAATTTAAATCCAAGAAAATAGATAGAAATTTGTAAAAAAAATTGCATATGTTGTAGAAATTAGATTATTGTTACGTTGTAGAAATGTAATTATTTTTTAGACAAAGTTAATTAATACAGTCAATAGCGCAACGTTATGAAATTCCTGTTTGGCTGAAAACCGATTTTCGACGCCAACTTTTGTCATTGTTGTAACAATAAAATTATTACACAACAATGCAGATATATCCAAGTTGGCGTCCAAAACTAGTTTAACATTTTTAATTAATATCTTTTTAATTAATTGCAATATTGGAATATAAATGGTCAAAACATGCATTGTCATCCAAACTAAACGTGTATACAAAATTTCAGCTCCATGGGAGGAAGATATCAGCTTCAAAATTGAGTTGCAAGATTCCACCCGAACAAATTACATACATACATACATACATACATTGTAAGTTAAATAAAAGCTTTTAAAACAGATCAAAACGCAGAATACGAAATGTGACTGCAAATAAATTCAGTAGACATAAAACTGCAACAATTTGTGTGAAAAAAAGCAAGCACGTATTCCAGTTACAAAACGTAATGCACGAGTAGGCAACACTTGAATCATAAATTTATATTATTGAGTAAATTATATTAAAAAATTAGATTAGAATTCTTTAATAATAACTGCAATATTTCTTTTAATTGCCTTTACATAAAATACCTATAACATGGTGATCTACAGGGTGACCATAATTAAACTGCAAGTGTTAATATTCCAGTGAAATTTGATTTCTACACGTTTCAGAACATGCGCAAGTCAAATATGCAAAGAAAAAAAATAGCAATTTTCACCCGATAGATGGCGCTATGCCGTGTTGTTTCAATGCTTATCGAAGGCATATATGCAAATTTTGAATCTTCGAACAGTATAAAAACAAGACCACATTGAATAATGGTCAATCATGAACCACGTTCACCGGACCTTAATTTTTGAGATTTTTATCTGTAGGGACATCTGAAAGATATGGTTTATAAAGAACGACATGCTTCTGTTGCGGAAATGAAATCTAGCATAACGAGTCACGTGAGGTGTGTTACAACAGAGATTTTAAATGCGACGGTGGACCATGCTGTTTTACGTTTTCAGCATGTGGTTGCTTCTGGTGGTTCGTAAGAGTGAGTGAGTGAATATTAACGTCCCACTGTTCAGTTACACGAGGGCTTTTGGGGACTTCCGCGTAATTTTGAGCCATGGTCAAGTGACGAGGACGACACCTGAGCTGGCACACCCTCTCCTAACTACCACACCACACCAACGGGATGCCGACCACGAACTCGCAACCGTCAGAACTCGTATAACACGACCATTTCCAACATAAAAAAATGAATACCAACACAAAGCTCTTAATTGCATACAAAACATTCAGAAATGAATAACTTAAAAATTTTTAACATTTGATAATAAATGCAGGAAAAAAAAATCTTCATTCAAATTGACAAATTTTTTTTCAATAAAAACACCTTAAGTTGAAAAACGTGGTTGAAGAATCATAAATAATATTATTAATTCAAAAAAAATTAAATCACTATGCAACAGCATCCCCCTCCCCCCAGATTATTTGATTCATTTCATAATTTTCATATTTCTTCTAAATTGGAAAAAAATTCAATAATTTTTTTTGTTAGTTTATTGATAATACATATAATATATGCAATCAAATTAATTTTGGAGAATAAGTTATTAAACTTATTTATTTAGAACATATCAAGTTAAAAAAAATTCAGTTCAGGGAATTTAATTATACTAATGTTTTTTTATTCACAATTATCCAGCTAACACATATATATTCAAAAGATTTATATTTATAACTTGAAATATAAATTATACTTCATTATTATTTAAATATATAAAAAGCCTTTGAATATCTAACGTTATTAAAAAAATATCGGCACTTTTAACGCAAACTATTAGTTAAACTATCTTTTATTTGAATAAAAAAAAATTTTAAGCTTGATAAAACCTTTTTTTAATGCTAACGTACTTCAGTTTCTCCCCCCCCCCACACACAATGATTATTTGCGCTGTTTTTATTGATTAAAAATCATTAATTTCTACTTTTTTTCCTCAATAGTTTTCATCAATTAAGTTTCTGTGACCGTTATTCAATTAATTCCATTATTAATGACTTAATTATCGATTTAGATTCATGCAAAATTTCAAATAAATAGACTGAGATTACATTAATCGTTGGTTAAGAATTACTGTGGGGCAAAAAAACATCTAGAAGATAAATTAGTACATAAAAGGTTTTCAATTCATAGAAAAATAAATTTCTTCTTTCAGATCTGTCATATTCATATTCAAAATAAAGAACAAAACTTTCTTTTACTTATTCTTTGTAAAGTATCTTATTGATCCAAATAATGAGTAGGGATTTTATTTTTACTTTTTGAAAAAAATGGATAACAGTATTTGTATATTTAAGGTATCCGACTGGTTGCGACAACTTTTACTTTTTTTAAAAAAAAGGAGATATGGGGATTTGTTTTGGTTATTTTTAGATTTGTTTAGTGCATTTTAAGAAAAATGTGCTAAAATTAAGAAGAGAAAAAGAAATTATTATTACTAACAGGGGAAAAAATAGGTAAAAATTGACAAAAAATAGCCTAAACGCGGCCCATTCTGCACCAAAGGTTTATGAACAAATTTTCAATTTTTTTTCAATCTAATGTGTTGCTATATTATTCAATTTTGAAATGACCTTCAGGATAAGAGATATTTTCTTTTTTACAAAAACTAGAGCACTTTATCTCGGGTACTATATGAAAATGCTTAAAAAGACGGTGATTATACTCACATAAGGGACTGTAAATTTTGTAATAAAACAGTGATTGATAAATCTGAAGGTTAAAACACTTCTACTATTATACAAAACTTACACAAAAAATTTCAGTTAATTATGTTCAAAACTTTTTGAGCAATCGCTGGCCCCGTTTGATTATTTTCAAAAAATCACATTTCGAGTAAAACGCGTTTTAAAGTATGACATCTTGGTTAAAGTAATGGCATCTGCTTTTGCTAAAACACTTGTAGTTTTTGTTCTAGTGAACGGAAAATGATAAACTGGCCCATAAAATAAAATCATAAAAAATTTGTCAACATTTGGCAAAATTCACAGTTTTAGGTTAGTCGGATACCTTAAGAAGCTCACTCTAATAGCATCTATCTAATTTACAGCAAATTATTAACAGACTACATCTGTAATATCTCAATTGAATTTTCATAACCCGAACCTACCGAGTAATCTTTAAAGAAGGCTGTACTTTTTTCATATTATATAACACTGTGTTTAATATACAGATCATGACATCACAGTCTCTTTCTCTACATAAAAAACGGTTTTCACGATGCTGTAATAAATTTATTACGTACTATCGCAACAATGCCAACATTCTCGATAACTCGCCAAGTTGGCAAACACAATTTCGCATGTGTCATTCGCACCGAATCGGCAAACCAAGTGTTTTGTTTCATATAATGTCGCCAATATGGTTGCGATAATACATCACTGCAAGCTCTCGCAGAAAATATTGCAACGAGTGCCTGGACTGGAATCGTTGCGTGAGAAGAAAGGCGTTGTCTCATACAAAGACTTGTTAACAATTAACGAAGCTAAATACTCAACTTTCCAGGAAGCTGCAAGGGCTCCAGATTTATCAAAATCTGATGACTTTATCAATGAAGTGTTAGACGATGCAGCTTCAAGGAGGAATTTAACTGAAGAGGAGCACCAAGAACGAATTTTGCGAAAAAAAGAACAAATACATAGAACTACAAATAATACTTGCAAGTTACAATTTTACAATTTGACAAATGAGAAAGTACAGTTGAAAAAGTTGGACAATGGGGGTTGGTCCACCATTTCCTGGACAGGGGGTGTACTGGGATTAGTTAATTATTAATTTAATTTTTATAATTTAATCAATTATGTATTCACACGCAGATAATCCTGTTATAATATATATTTACTATATAAATCCCATGCCTTTGTTGTGTCGTCCGATATTAAATCTAATATCTCTTTTATTGCACACAATTTAATGATTTTTTTGCTACATAAAGAGCTTATATGACTTATACACGCATTCTAAAATTACTACACTGCCGGCCACCGTAAATGCAACACCAAGAAAGACAAGAGATAGCACAACAAAATTTATTTTGTAGATAACATGTTGACCAAGTATCAAATGATTAAATTTATAGACTTCCGTGAAGTGTGGTTCCTGCCAGAATCAGTAGCCAGAGTAGCCGCCATTGTTGGATATCACCGCTGCCACACGCCTCGGCATTGATTCAAAGAGAATTTGGATGTGTTCTTGGGGCACATCAGACCAAGAAGCTTCCACACGTTGCCAAAATTGATCTGGTGTGGCAGCTGGGTCAATCCTCGAGCAACCATGGACCGCATGTTTTCCATCGGGTGGAAGATCCGGAGAGCGAGCCGGCCAGGGAAGCAATTCAATCTGGCGATTGACGAAGAACCTTTGGACAATGCGTGCCACATGTGGTAGCGCATTATCCTGTTGAAATATGGCTGTGGCCAAGCCCTGAAGGTAAGGAAGGACAACACTTCGGAGAATTGCGCTGGCTGTTTAAAGTACCGGCAATGCGTACTAGAGGAGTGCGAGAATGATATCCAATACCACCTCATACCATAATACCCGGTGCAGGACCAGTGTGGCGGTGCATAACGCAGCTGTTCAGCATCCTATCTCCACGGTGTCTCCAGACTCGAATCCGACCATCGTGGTGTTGCAGACAGATGCGTGACTCGTCAGTAAAGACAACTTCATTCCATTCTGCCGCCCACATCCTTCTTTCATCGCACCATTGGTGGTGGAGACGTCTGGGGTTCTGCGTCAAGGGTAGACCAAACAAAGGACGTCTTGCGGACAGACCACTCTGCTGTAAACGGCATCGAATGGCACGCGCAGACACTGAATGATGCGTTACAGACTCAATGTGCTGTACTATGGTTCGTGATGTGACTGAGCGATCCGTCGCTGTCATGCGCACAATTTGCCTGTTCTCACGTGAAGTGGTGCACTGAGGTGGATGCGATCTACCACGTCGGTCCTTCGTACCCTCCTGCATCCAACGGTCACATATCCGCATTACAGTTGTTTGGTTTCGTCCAACACGACTAACAATTTCCCTGAAAGATAATCCACAATCTCGGTAGGCCACTATCCTTCCTCTGTCGAACTCGGATACTTGATCAAAAGCTGATCGCTGTTTTCTATGAGACATAACTGATCGTTTTTTGAAAAAACCGCAAAAAAAAAACACAATTGCCGAACTTGAAATCGTCGAAATCTCCAAGCCTTAAATAGTGCTTTGAGGTGGCGCCACAGGCGTGCGTGATCTGTGTCTGCGCTGAAATTCTAATCATTTGCATATTTCACCTCCGCTAATGCATGTTGTAAATTTCATGTTACTTGCGTGCGTCCTTCAGGGTGTTGCATTTACGGTGGCCAGCAATGTAGAAACACATAGTAGAAGCATAAACTGAGAGAAGAACAGTTTAAAATTATTTTAGTCCGTTAAGAACTCGATGTTACAAATGATGATATATCTAGAAAATTTCCACATAGAGCAAGAAATGAAAAATGAGTTCTCAATAAATTTACAATTAAACTGCCAAAGATTAATGATTTTTTAGAAAAAAGAACTGAGCCAATAGTAAAATAGTTTAATTTGTATTGATATTGTATAAGTACAAGTATGATGTTTGATTTCCCAATATTCAAATGAATTATACTAGAAAGTCAAGTGCATGCGGAAGAAAAGTAACCCCCATTCTATATATTAAACAGAGGATTCCGAGAAAAATTGTAATTCCCTTCAATTCTTTAAGATTTATTTAATTTTTATGATATAAATGTGAGTTTGCTGGATAAGGTAGAGTCCATAGAAAAAAGTAAAACTGTAAATAAATGAAGCAATTACAAAACGATCAAACTTCGCATCAAAGATATCCCCGTGCTTTCTTAATTGTATTAAGACGATATTATTTGTAGGAATATTATATCAAATAGGAATATTATATATTGTATCAAAGTAGAACTGTTAATGTAAGAGCCATTGGGGATGTATTTTGCTAGAATAAACAGTTTAAGTTGAGGATGATTATCAGGTAGCAGTAATATTTTAATGGAGATGAGAAATTTAAAAAAAAAAGAAAAAGAACGAGAATTCATATGAAAATGAATTTAATATAAAATGGTTGTTATATAAAGCAAAAGAATGTGAAGTTTAAATCGCCGCTGACGGAAACATTTTGAAATCAGCTCGCATATGCACATATGATAGTAAATAAGAACTGGATGTACACACACATACGATCATGTGCAAATAGAAAAAGTCACTAATCTAATAAAATCACAGGTAAATTTAAATTCTATTTAGATTCGGAAAATATTTTCGAAAAGAAACGTCCCACTACATACCTTTATTGTTTAACGTTAGGATAAGAGAATTAATCCGAAAAAGACTTTTTTGATGTAAATTGAAGAATACTTCAATCTTAACGCACAGTATTCTAATTTTACTTAAGCATAACCTAAGATCACATTATTTGAATGTATTTTTTTAAAAAATAAATTTTTTAAATCCTACTGAATTAACACCTTCCTAGTCTCAGCTGAGCTTTAAATAGTAGAAAAGTGCATTTCTATTTAATATTTCTAAATTTTGAGCACACTATAAGCACGGGATTATAAGTAATATATTCCTACATCCTTCTGTAGTGTTGCAATTTTCACAAAGAGTAACGAACTCTCCTCCCAAAGATATGGAAAATATTCTCACCTTTCTTCCTGCTTCGTTGTTATGCAGATTCATGAGTGCCCTGGCACTGGACCGCCCTCTCGCGGCTCTCAAATCCCTGGCATCAACGAAGCTCTTTGAGAAGGCCGTGCCATAGGCCACATTGTCCGAGCATCCAGACCACTGGAAGCCATCGGGAGAGAAGCCCCGGACAGTCCGGTCGCATCCGCAGCGACCCAACGCACCACTGCTACAGGAACGAGTCACTTGGTGTGCCACCCCTGCGGCGGATATGGCATGGACGAAGGCCGCTTCCCTTGTGCCTGTAAAGAAATAACGAGTATGTGAGTATTGCTATCATAATTTTTACCGTTTTCTATTTAGTAAACTTTTTACACAATGAAAATGAAGTCACATAAGAACTGGTGTGAGCGAGTGTCTGTTAAAATTTCGCAATAAAGCAACACGAAGACTGTTGACGACGGATCTTTTTAATTTCGGACAACGGTCAAGCGACGAGTATGATTCCTGAATTGGTAATCCCTCTCTGAACATCCACACCAAGTCAACAAGAGGATTTTGAGGCTCGACAAATTTAATGTGCATCATCTACACCATAGGTTCTCAACGTGGGGGATAACACCCACAAAGGGGTGTTTCAGGCTTTCAGGGGGGGGGCTGTGAAAGACCGAGAGAAAATTAAGGGGCGTTGAGATGGCACGGAGGGACTTAGGAAGATTAACCAAATACAATCTAAAGACTAAAAAAGAAAAAAACGCTGATTATGTACTAACAAAAGTAAACTTCAATACTGTTTATATCATGTTGAGTGTATGTATATAAATCATTTCTCTATATCACATGTACGAAAATTCAAAAATTTCGGCAGTTCGGGAAGTGGATGAAAAACTTAGATTGCATTACATTCAGACCTACATTAAATTGAATGATATAGTGTATTTCAATTTCTGTAGTGCACATGTTGTCTTTGTCTGTGAGCAGTAGGAAAAATATTTCGTCCACTGCATTTCATTAAGTATATTGTCCAAGAAACATAAATATGTTAATCTGGAATCAAAGTGTGATTCTTTAAAGACTGAAACTGTGTATTATTTATATTTATTTTGAAAGCAATAGTTTATAACGAATTACTTCGAATCATCAAAACCCTGTCTGTCTTTATAACAGTTAAGCTAAAACTTTTATTCCACTCTTTAAAATGAAGAAATTCAGTCGAGCACGTTTCAATTCCAACAATATCCCATCTATGACTACAATATATAATGTTACACATTTAAATATATTTGTGGCAATAGCTATTTCAGATTCGCAAGTAAAAAAAATTGGGGCTTTAGAAAAAAAAATTAAATTAAAAAATATATTTTTTGTATTAGTAATAGGATATTTTTTTAAAACTTAACTTGTTTTTACCATGTATTATGTTCACTCTTATTTCTCTAGAGAGGGAGGGGGCAGTATTGAGAGAAATATTAACTAGAAAAGGGGGCGCCAATTCAAAAAAGGTTGGGAACCTATGATCTACACTGTAGGCCTTCAGCGGCACTACGGCTTGAACTCATGACACGCCGGTTACATGTCCGTGACCATGACCACTAAGCTACCGAGGCAGCAAAAGCTTGTCGCGTTCTATGTATTGAGTCCGGTGAGATTTAATTTTACACGAATGGATCAGCAGATGCATTGTTATGGTGTACCTACGCTCAGTGGCGTAACGGAGTGGCGCCCCTTCTACTCTACATAGTCAGATTTTGTCTTTAACAATTTAGAAATTGGTTAAATACGTACTTGGGAGCCAAAAAGCTTTCTCCCTCCCCTCCCCCGCTATACGGGCATGTTCGTTACGCCACTGCCTATGCTTTAATTTCTGTCCAATACAAAGATTCGCAAATCAAAGCAAAATCCTAATTTCGGACGAAATGACGAAATCGACATCTGAACTGGTACCCCATTCTCCACGCCATTCTAATGCTAGGAAGATTAAACGAGCATCATACCAGTGACACGACGGATTCGAATACACAGAATCAGGACTCGAACACGCGGCGAGGGGTTATCTGCTCAAGTGTCACGCTTCTTACTTCGCCGTGGTTTACAATTATAGAGTCCGTCGTTAATAATCAATCAATCAATCGAACAAGCAGCTCCATTCAATTGCAAAACCACAAGGTAAAGCGGCTGAAAGGAACTACACATTCTGTAATTTTGTTGCACTATATGATCTGAGAATGGTGAATAGTGTTTTCATACTTTAGGAAAACTTAAAATAACCTCTTAAAGTCTATATTTTACGAAAGCTTCAGGGAATTCTGTTGTAGTTTTGATCTTTTATTTCACAAGTAAAAACTGGTATTTATATGCGGCACCAGTCCGAATTAACAATTTTTTAATTTTTGATTTCAATGATTTTCAGAACTGTTGAGGAGATTTCCAACACGAAAAACACATTTATATTTTACTGCAGACAGGAAGAAACTTTTGCCTGAGTGATGTTATGTTAATCAAGCTAGATTAAGATGTTTCAGCGCCCAACAGTTTATGAACCGCGGATATTGGTCAATGCTTGGGTTAAATCCCCGAGGAAAGATGTGACAAATTGATGCTTCCTTTTTGGATAGGGCATAACATGGCGATGCTCTGCAGGCCACGCCCTTCTAAGAGAACTGTCTAACAGAATTTGTCTTCCATAGCTGACCTAAGGAAATAACCAGACATTGTTACAAGGAAAAACACAAATAACATGAGAGGATTCAAATCCGGGTCTTAATTTTCTTGTCAGTCTTTCAAATTAACCATTCAGCCCTCAGCCGTATCCCCAAGAAAAACTACTTGTAACATCCATTTAGATGGTAATTATTATCATGTGAATTATTAGATGCCAGATTATTCAAAACTAAAAAACAGAGGCAGAAAAATCGAAAAGTAACCGTAGCAGTTGAATAGTCATGGCGGAAATGTTTTTAGGAATGCTGCAAGCCTTAATGCCATTAAACATTCGTCGCGTCGAGTGGCTGACACGCGTTCAAACTGTGGAGGCTATGAGTCCTCCTGTGGCGTAGAGTAGGGTGTCAAATTAAGTGTCGACTCATAATCTGACGAAGGTTTCAAACTATAGACACGTTGGCTGTGGTTATTGGATTATGTACAGAGCAGAAAAAGGTAATTGCACACGCCTCAATAGACAAACAATAGTTTCAGTAATTTTAATAAAAATTGGTAGTGTGAATGTAGAGAAAATGGGTTTAAATAAAATACTGATCACAAGTCTAAGATGACCGCGTTTCGGAATTAGCTGGTTTGCGGTATATTAGTAGATTTAGCAATAATCGTGTCGAGATGATTGAGTAGTTATCAATGTCGCACTCAAATCTAAACCTAGGGTCATTATTTACGGACTTTATCCGATTTTGTACATTGAAAAAGGTTATATGGGTTAATGTACGTTAAATATAACAGCTAAATTCTTCGTGTAGGCACGGTGTAATTGTGGAAAGTGCGGTACCCCCTCAAAAGTAGACCACGTCATCTGGCCGTGGTTCCGAATGAGGAGATGTATTGGTTGGATTAGCAATCTTTTGGTTAGGAGGATGTAGATTGTAAGAAACGTTCATTAATAAAGTTAGAAGGGCTGATGTACGTTAAATTGAAAGAAGCTTAAATTCTTCACTTTGGCACTGAGTAGATGTGGAAAAATAGGGGGTCGCTCAGATGTCGACCACGTACTCTAGCCGTGGTTCCGAATGAGGAGACGTATTGGTTGGGTTAGCAATCTTTAGGTTGGGAAGAGTAGATTGTAAGAAACGTTTATTAATAGAAGGGCTGATGTACGTTAAATCGAAAGAAGTTTAAATTTTCCTTTTTGCACAGTGTGAATGTGGGTAGTGTGGGGCCCGTTCAAATGTCGACCACGTCATCTGGCCGTGGTTTCGAATGAAGAGGCATATTGGATGGATTAGCAATCTTTTGGTTGGGAAGCAATACACTGTACGAAACGTTCAATAAACAAATTAAGCCTAAATATTTCCTCATTAATTAAGTTAGAAGGGCTGATGTACGTTAAATCGAAATAAGCTTAAATTTTCCTCTTTGCACTGTTTAGATGTGGAAGTTGTTCCGTCCAAATGTCGACCACGTCATCGGGCTGTGGTTCCGAATGAGGAGGCGTATTGGTTGGATTAGCAATCTTTTGGTTAGGAAGAAATAGACTGTTGGAAACGTTTAATAAAACATTTTAAATCTATAATCCTCACTAATCTATATCCTCTTAAAAAGTTAAATGGATTGATGTACATTAAATGTAAAGGAGCTTAAATTTTTCTTTTTAACATGGTGTGAATGTTGAAAGTGGTTTCTGCTCAGATGTCGACTACGTCATCTGGCAAGGGTTCTGACTGAGGTACACAAGCTCTGTTAGCATATTTCAGTTCTTGAAGGAATAGACAGTGGGATGCGTTTAATAATATTTAAATATAAACATTCCGTACATTAGAAATTGTTGGATAGAATGCAATGCGAAAATTTGTCGGAGATCATTGTTTTCACGTTGGCATCACTGTATCTGTAAACGTGCTTGTGTTTATGTTTACTATGCAATAATGTTCTGAATGAAGAATATGCTGTTTTATCTCTCATTTTGTAATCGCTGGAATCTAGAACAAGAATTTCTGAAATTTAGACTTCAAAACAGTGGGTAAGTACTCTGAACTGATTTAACACATTTTTTAAAAATATAATTTTCTCGTGAAAATGCAGTAAATGGTGTTCTTAACTGTATGAAATTGCAGCATATCGTCGCCCTAGTTTTTAGAATGCGTAATTGCACAAAGGGAACTAATTTGATATAGGAGTCCTTCCGAGCCAATAGTTGTTTGGCTCAAGCAGCGGTTGTTGTCAAGTTACATGGAATCCAAGATGGTGGTAACAAATCGTCAGGAAAATAATTGTAAAGAATTGTTTTGAAATATATTTCAAATCAAGAATATAAGAATAGATTAAAAATAACCAATATCAATCCCTTATGAGTATCAATATAATATAATAATATTACATATAATAATATTCAAATAACTTATATATAATAATTATTATTATGTATAATATTCATATAATATAATAATAATTATTAATAAAATATAATAATAGTTATAAATAAATAACATTTGAAAAAATATCCATATTCTAAAATAGCTCAAAATACAGCAGAAGACTGGAATATTAGTTTGTTGAACAAATGTAATGCGGAAACGGTTAAATTTTTAAGGAAATCAATTTAAAATCGTCTGAAATTAATAGGGTTACCGAGCAAAAGAACCCAATAAAAATTAACTCTAATATACATTATCCCCATGGCAACTACATTACCACACAATAAAAATATAAAGGTAACCATATTGTAATGTTATCGCCAATCTTGGCAAACATGAAGAACTTGGCACGTATAGTACTCCTATATCAAATTAGCACCCCATAAAGGAGTTACGCATTCTGATAATTAGGCCAACGATATTCAAAGTACAAATTAAAAAGAACTTCTTAGTCTTTCTTTACTTTGATAATTCAAAAATATTTTCTGTTTTTAGATGTTTTTCCACAATGTATTATTAAAACGTTAAGAAAAAGGGAACGAGAGATAAAAGATATTGTAAGACAACAATTGATTTAATATAGGTTGTGGGGTCTCCATTTAGTTTGAGATAATAGCACATAAGTGGGAATTTTTTTTTCATGAATAGTATTGAACACTGTTATAATTTTTGTGATTTTTTTATAACATGTACAGAAAATAGTATATTTTACTACACAACGCTACCATAACTAAAGTTTCATACATTGTATAATAGCGCATACTATTGTTTAGATTTTAAATATTAATTCCGTAATAACTATATATGATAACTCGATAACTTATTGATTAGGCTTTTAGATATGTATCATGTACAAGCTGAACAATCTTGCTACAATTCGCAAGTTAAGATACTATAACAGTTTATGGACAAGTTCTACCGTAAAGCTTACTAAGGGGGCGCTACAGTCATTAGTACCCTTTTCTTCTTCCGGTTAATGGAAAATCTCCATTGCTTTGAGCTAAAAAAAATTAACAAGGTATTTTAGAAAATATACTGAAATAAATACTATAAAATCCTGAATCTGAAATCTACAGATCATCTTCTATCCATATAGTGCAAAAAAGGTCTCAAAAACTTGTACTAAAAGTTTGAAAAACTCAGTTGACTTTCGATGTTTTACCATAGATTAACATTACACCAGAAGTAAGTGAGGATTCCGCTCAATGTTGTTGTTTACAAAGAAGAACTTGTCCATAGGCGTATATCTCTGAAGCAATTCGTTTTTTTTTTGTGTGTGTATAAAATATGTCTTGTATTTTACCTTATTAATTTTAATTAAATAGATTTTTAACTCGGATATATATCTTAGTGAAAATAACTAGGCTGCGGTAGCCGACTGGTCATGAACTTGTGGGTCTCAAATAGAGAGGCTGACGCATATTAAATCTGTCATGGTTCAAATGCCTCATGTTGGAGAAGTGTGGAGGTTTGAAGAGGAGGGTTGTCAGCTCTGATGATCTCTTCATCACTTGATCGCGGCTAAAAATAGCCGACCACGTTCGGAGTACTTTTTAACAAAATAGTATATTTAAACATTATAAGTGCTTTTTTTAGGACTCGATACCTATAAATACTAATATTTAGCTAACAATATTTAAAATAAAGTACCTGAATGTTACAAAAATCACAATTATGAGTGAAATTTTAGCAATATTTTTGAAAAATTTCGAAGCAATAGAGAAAAAAATAATAAACTTATATTAGTAAAAGTATTACTAAAACAAATTTGATGCATTTATCCAGAAAATGTACTAAAATTGTAATGTTTTATTAAAATTTGAGAACTGATTGAGAGAGAGAGAGTGAACATTATAAGAAATATAACATTCTTTGTGATACCATTATTTGAATAACAAGGCATAACTCAAAAAGTATTCATACAAAAAGAAATATTTTAGTACATTCTGTAGAAGATAACATAAATATCAGATTCAAAATGTTGTATAGAAATACATTTGAAACATTTTGAGTTCTTAGACTCATCTTAGGTTTGAACAATTTAAATGCCCGCTTCTGGAAAGTCAAATTACCCACTTCCGGTTTTTCTAACTTTATAAAATTGATTGTAACTTGGCCTCTTAGCAGGGTAGAAACAAAATATATATAAAGTATGTTTTGTGAAGACAAAAGATAGCTCTATTCAATAAAGTAAAATACAAAACTATCTGTCTTGACCAAATTTTATCATTTTCAACGTGTTCGGATACCTTAAGATTACAAGGTCCCCAATAGCCCTCGTGTAGATTTAGAGTGTGGCGTCAACAAAAAATCAAATCAAATTGAGTGAAACTGGACACCTTTTAAATACCTTAACTTATCAGAACGTAAAAATATACTTGTAAATGTGTTGCATAATCGCATTTGAAGTACAATTAAACTAAAATTTTTTATATATACCGATAAATACACAACTACAAACAGCCATTGCAACAAACCTTGATTCTATTCATTTTAAAGATAGTTTTAACATTTTTCTTTCGTGATCCTCAGTAATTCGATTAACACAACATATACTTTGACTTAAAATTGACAGTGCTTTCTGAGTGACCCATGGTACTGAGCTTCAATCAAGTCGTGGGTTTGAATCCCGATGCCATTTAAGACCCATTAAGGATGTGAAGGAGATTCGATCTCGGTACATTCCGTTCCTAAGCACGTAACACACCGCTGGACCAAAACGATCACTTCAGTTCGGAGGCTGTTACTAGCTTATATAAAACCACCTCCACACACTCCCCTACCAGTGAGTCGGTAGGTAAATGAACGATATTGTTGTTACAGCGAACGTGTGAGTTGTTGCTGTTGCGTCATGCGTGTCTGACGGATTGGTTGCATTTGCGGCGGGTAGATGGCGCCACGATAGCTGTGCGAAAGTTGTGGTTTTCTTTGTTCAGCATCAAGGTCATCAATGAAGGATATTCGATCTCGGTACCTTCCATTCCGTAAGCACATAACATACAGCTAGACTAAAATGATCACTTCAGTCCGGAGGCTGATACTGGCTCTTATATAGATACCACCGCCACAGATGTAAACAAAATAATGAAGCTGATACTCGTGAAATCTGCCTTAGTCCATGTCCTGGAGGAGTGGGGAAAAGTGAGGTGTAATAATCGTCACTTGACCGTGGTTCAGAACTACAGCACCGATTTCCCTCTTGTTTTCTCGAAGGTTTTCGCTTATAATCTATCAATCGGACATAAAATTATTATGGCGAGTCATACTTCTTATTTGAAAATGATAATATTGATAAATGTTCATCTACGATTTGGTATTTAAACATTAAGGTAAAATTGTGTTTGATTATTTATTAACATAGCACTTAAAAGCTACATGATGGCTAGTGGCAAGGGTCCTCGTAATTTTGCGTTACGATCAAGTAACGAGATTATATCACCTGAACTTGCTCCCCACTCTTCAAACTTCCACCCACGCTGCGGCATACACAAGGATAGGATTTAAGGGTTTAATTCCCCTCGTTCATAAACAAAATTTTAATTTTTAGCACAAAGATTTCAAGTGGCGCTTAAGTTTACTTATTTTTTAAAATGTAATCCCAACCCGTGCGAAAGAAGATTGAGTACACCCCCCTGGCATTACCCTAAACGTGAGAACATTGAGATTGGATGGTTTTAACGTGAATCACAACCCTTCTACAGTGGCCAAAATAAGTTTTCGACATGCAACGATTTCTGCGAATATTGACTTTAACCACTAGCGCTGGCAAAAAATTCACTGACGCGTGTACCAGAACGGTTGTTTCTGTTTCTGTAACAATCGCATGACGACGTACATACCACGTCGTGGGCGATTCTGTGACACAAGCATTACGGCGTGTGTGGCACGTCTTTCCAGCGTAAGTGGTTAAACACCGTATTATGCAACAACAGTGAAATTATTTGTTGCATTAACCTTATTTGTTGCATATAACAGTTCAATTTCTAATGTAGAAGTTTTTGTATTTACAAAAACAAACCTAAGCAAAAAAATCACCGTTATAATTTTGCTTGTCAAACTGCTTTTAAAAATAAGTATTTGACACAGGAGGCTTTGATGAATTTTTAAACCTAGAAGCAAAAATTACCATTAAGTGTGGTTGCAAGTTTTTGTAATGCAAAGCATTCGGACTATTTCTCAGGGCATTTAGAAAGTTTTATTTGAGCAGTGAGCAAGGTGGGCCGAAAAAAAGGAGAGTAGTCAGTGGGAATTAAAAATTTAATCATTATGCACTTCAAAAATGGTTTATCTGAAAACAAAATTTCGGCTATTTTAAATAGGACAGGAACAAGTGTGCACTATTTCATTAAAAAGTATACAAAGCAAAAATCGGTTCATAACAAGCCAAGATCTGGTCGACCAAAAAAAATTTTTCCGAAGCAGCGGAGCGATAGCTTGTTCGTCAAATTAAATGGACCCCAAAACCAATGTTCCAAATTTGGCAACAGTTACCTAGAATTGTTCGGACATAGATGTTACACTCCAAACTATTAGAAATTACCTGCATAATAGATTTAAGGTTAGAACTGCTCGAAAGAAGCCCTATATATAACCAAAAAGAACCGTGGCCGCGGTAGCCAAGTGGTCAAGGTATCGGATCATGGCTAGCGTGTCATAAGTTCGAGCCCAGTACCACTGAAAATCCGCCGTGTAGGGGAGCGGTGCACTCTAAATCTGTCAAGAGCTCAACCTTCCTCCCGTTGGTGTGGTGTGGTAGTTAGGAGAGGAGGTTCTAGGTCAGGTGTCGTCCGCGTCACTTGACCATGGTTCAAAGTTACGCGATCCGTCGCCAAAGGCCCTCGCGTAGCTGAACAGTGCGACGTTAATATTCACTCACTCCAAAAAGAACCGAGTTCAAAGACTGGAATTTGCTAGAAAATATCCAAACCAGTAGAATTCTGGCACAATGTAATCTTTGCAGACGACAGCAGATTTAATCTTTTTGGATGCGATGGCAAAATTATAGTGTACAGAAAACGCAATGCTGAATTGGAAGACTGAAATATGGAGTCCACAGTAAAACATGGATGAAGAGGTATAATGGTTTAGGAGTAAATGGCGGCTTCAGGAATAGGGGAAATACTGTCGTAATTAAAGGAGTAATGGGCCATCTTTATTACATACAGATTTTAAAAGAAAAGTTACGAGCCAGTGCTGAAAAATTGAGAATCGAGGGCTACCAGTTTTACCAAGACAATGACACAAAACACTCCGCTAACTATACAAGGCTTTAGTTACTATACACAAAATTTATAAAAATACCAGCCCTAAGTCCTCAACCCAATTTAGAGCCTGTGGAACATATTGGAAAAAACGTTAAGAGAGCGCCATTTTTCTAACAAACGTCAAAGGAGTAGATCCTTAGAGAGGAATGGACGAAAATTGACCAAGCGGTGATAGAAAATTTGGTTAAATCGATGTCGTACTGCCGCCCAACCGGTATAGCGGTTAGCGACGCTGACGGCGGTGCCTTAGGGACTGGGTTCGAATCCGGAGAAGGCATATATGGCATGTTGTAATCCTTCCTTCTTACCAGAGGCGGATTAAGGTAGTTGGAGGCCCCTGGCGGTAAAAGGTTTGAGGCCCATGGGCTTAAGAGTCGAAAAATTAAAATAGTGAAAAGAGTCGCTTACTTTCAATTCTCAAAATAAAATGTATTGCTATAGTAAAACTCATCGGCTAAAGAAAAATCTTTACTGTATATAAAAAAAATTTAAAACCTTACATAAGAGCTTACAGTTTGATTTCTCTTTGGCAAATTCATCAATTATTTTTACCATATCTATTTTGTCCAAAACATTTTATTCTGTTTACAACATGGCCATGTTGTTCAATTTGTCTTGTATCCCATAGCACTTCTTAAATTATTTTTAAAACTGAAAAAGATCTCTCACCTGATGCATTCGATATCGGAATTGTTAAAAATATTTTCAAAAGTTTTTCTACATTAGAATTTCTCTTGCAATTCGATAAATATCTACGGGGGTTTCATTGTATCTTTTTTTCCCCTTCATTTCTTGTTCCAAGGTGGCGTGGTTGGTTTGTCGCTGGCCTTTGCACTCATCAAGCTTGGGGCCCCCGTTTAATCCGCCACTGCTTCTTAACTGTGTGCTGTAAGCCCCCGTGTGATGCATTGTGTGGTGCACGAGATTTATAAATGTCCTTAATAAAAAATAATGGATGTCACAGCGTTTACGAGAAGTCATGCGTCAGAGAGAAGAGCAGCTAGATATTAGTTTTATATTATTTGAATTATTTTCATTTATTTTTATATTTTGCCGAATACTTTTTTTGTTGTTGTTTTTTTTTTTAACTGCCTTTGAATGAAATAATGATAATTTTGTTAATTTATTTTATTTTAATGTATTGTAAAAGACGCTGCATTTAATACCTAGTGATTTTTGGTATAATATTAATGAAAATTGTTTTGGTTTTTTTATATAGTTTTTATTTATTAATTCAATACATGCGGAAATCTTCGCATGCCGAATACTTATTTTGACCGCTGTATATGGCGGGACTTCAGTGGTAACATAATTCGAACCTACGTTAGAACTACAACCACGATGGTCACGAGTATGCGACCATGACCATTCACAGCTTTAGAGAAAAAATCGAAGACTTTAAGAGAAATATATCTGCACAAGAAGCTAACGTAGATTATTTGTAATACAATACATGTTAACTTGTTTTAATGCTGTTCACACGCCCAAATTGTTTTCATCTCAACATCATGCATCCCTTCACGCTTAATTCTATTAACCTTGAAGCTCTTTAATAAAAGATAAGTAAAATTTATTACTTGAGAGAGAGGCTTAAAAAAAGTAGTAATCACACAAGTTACATGGGGTTACTGACCACTCCTCGTTTTAATCAACTCCACACAGACAATGGATCTTCTTTACAACCCATAATTTATCTTGTGGTTCCAATCCAAGGGGCATCACCACCTGGGTCGTAGTTTAATGTGACGATATAAAGCCACATAATATCCAATTAATAACATTAAAGGAAGAGGGTGGGGGAACTCTTCGGGTGTTGCGAAGTATGATATTTTGCCGGGGGAGATTTAAGTACAGGAACACTGAAGAAGGAAATATTCCAAACAACCCTTAATTTTCGCCTGGTTTGTTTGTCCTGTTTTTATGGCCTTTTCCATAAAAGCTACATAGAGCACGGGAAACTGAGTCAGTGCATTAATTTATTGCCCTATGCCAGCGCCTAAGCTATAATTGTAAGAAACCGGCTGCATAAAACCGCAGGCACAGTTCAGCGCGCGTTAAAAGCCTCTGGAAATGATTTATTAGGGCTCATTACATTCGTCAATACAAATTCGGAAGATGTTAAGAGCCAAAAGGCAAATAGGTTTCAAGAGCATTTGGTTCATGACTAACCTCTGAAGAGTGTGGATTTATCTATCCAGAGAGAATTTTTTAAATAAATGACATGTGTATAAATAGATTTCCCGCCACGGTTAGTTATATAAATTATCATGTTTGAAACGAGTGAAAGTTTGTTGAAGAGAGAGATAATACTTTGTGTTGTTAAAAGAATGATTATACCTAATCAGAATTGAAAAATAAACTGGTTAAGTTAATAATTAGTTAGCAAACAAATGACTGTTACAAAACAAAAATAAACCCGGAAGCTTTTAAATAAAATGGATTGTTACGGAATTTAATTGAATATTATTTAAATTTCCAAGGGTTGTTTTAAGTGATGAGTTGGGAGTGAACTCTGGTATGGCGATAGAAAAGATTAAAATTAAAACTAATCTAGTAACAACCTATTTACAGAGTGATTAGCAGTTGGTAATAACAAGTGATCAGAAAGATACAGGTTTCAAGAAAAATAAACCGCACAGCAAAACAGCCTTTTCAAATTTGCACAAAAAGTTAAATTATTTTTACATTCTTAGAAAAAGTACTCCCCTCTGTAATTCTTGTTTTATTTAATAAGTTCATGATTTGTTTACATGTTGCACCGTTCACTTAAAATTTTTCAACTTCAAAAAATACTATACACTTCAAGTTTTGCAAAATAAATAAATAACAGTTTGCTTTCGACCTCAATTATATAAACCCTCTCTTAAATTTATAAAAAACATTTCAGCTCTAGAATGGGTCAGCTGATTTTAATTAATTATTAACAAGCCCAATGGCGCTTCCACGCCACAGATCCGGGATTTAAATGTGACCGCGGTAACTTAGTGGTCAAGGTAACGTACTCATGGCCGGTGTGTCATGAGTTTGAACCTAGTACAGGGCACGATTATCTTGCCGCATACCTTCACCGCATCAATGCCCTACCATTTTCAGAGTGCGAGCTTTGCAGCTACGGTACTATGAACGCTGAACACTTAAGGACTTGCTCTCCTCTAGACAATAGTAAAAACTATCAAAACAGCATTTTCAAGGGGCCCATCTCAACTGGTCAGCGCGTCACCTAATGGCCCAACAACCAAGGGTGAGCGTTGGGTAAAAAGAAGATGAACCTAGAACAGCTGAATACCCGCCGTGTAGGGGGTTAAATCTGTCCATGCTCAAACGTCCTCCCGTTCGTGTGGTGTGGAAGTTAGGAGAGAGGAGTGCCAGCTTAGGTGTCGTCCTCATCATTTGACCGTGGTTCGCCAAAACACCTCGAGTAGCTGAATAGTGCCCAGTCAATATTCACTCTCTCAACCGGGGTTCAAACCCAGCGCAGGGCACTCGGCCTTTCATCCCTTCAGTGGGTCGAATTAATGAGTACCAAGCTTGCTTTGGAATTAAACCCTGTGGGTTTCACGTCAGATTGACCACCTGACCGGAACATTTGCTCATGCATCTCAGTGTCCAAGGTCCTGATAACTGAGATGGCCCTCGTGGGCTGTTGCGTCACTGAGTTTAGTTTATTATCATCGCACTTTGAAGCTACACGAGGGCTACTTGCGACGGACCTCCTGTGGTCAAATGACAAGAACATTCCCCTGAACTGACACCCTGCTCTCCAAATTTCGACATCACACAAATGTGAGGATTTTGTGAGTTTCAACAGACTTAAATGTGCATTAGCCCCTCTACACGATGTTTTCAATGGTATCGGCACTCGAACCGAATACTCGACAATGCTGGCCATTCTTTCGAAATCATGACCACTTAGCTACAGCGGTTTAGAAAGGAAAAAAGTGATGGTTTCTTCACATTCTACAGTATATAATATTTGATCGATTTTCATGAAGTTGATGTAAAAACTTATAATAAGAATTTGGAAAAACAACAGCAAACATTTTAACGATAACGTATGTTTTTCCTTTCCAATATATTGAGGCAATTTTTTAACCTTTACATTTGCATCCACCTTAGCAGAAAAAAAATTTTAAAGGAAGGAACAAAACGAAATACTTTTTCCACCTACAATTTTAAAACATTAATGCATCCCTTTGTCAACCTTTTCTTTAAAAAAAAAATTGTTCATTCCTAAGATGCCAAGGGCTTCAAAGAAAAACATTTCATGTAGGTATGTCAGGGGTGGCCAACCCATGGCACGGCGAAATTAAAACAATGATGTGCGAAGATTTATTAAAAATTTTTAAAAGGTAATAAATAACATTTTTTTTAACAATTTTATTGAAATGTGGTTGTGCCTTAGACAATCCTCCCTCTCAAATTTATTATTAAGACATTTAACTGAATTATAACCGAAAATTATCATGTACAGAATACCCTTTCATTGCTGTGTCCGTTGATTCTCCGAGATTTTGAAATTTGCGAGGGCGTGGTTTAAAATTTCTGGAAGAAAACATGGAAAGCCCAGAGAGTGCTTGCTGCTCGAGAATGAAGATTGGCTATAAAATTTAGCTTTTCTTATTCCAATATTATGGGACATTTAAATAATTTAAGATTACACAGAGAAAAATCCCCCCCCCCCTCCAAATTGATCATATACCTTTTGAGAACAAATTTTTTTTTTTGTCTTGGTTTTGGAGCCTAAAGCCTAAGTATGTACTTTTGTCTTATTTGTCATATTGTTTTTAAATTTCCACTTTTTTAGACTTGCATAAAAAATATGTCATTTGCTTACTAATCCAATTATAAGCCTATAAGTGACATTTTTTTCACCTTTGTTAATGCCTGTCGGTTCCTGCTTCCCTCTGAACCCCCTTGTCTACCCTCAGACCCGGCTAAGTGTGTGAGAGAAACTGAATAATCAGTAGACATGATTCACTCTAATTATTTTATTGTCACCAAAATATCAAGCAGACACAATAATATTCTAATTAAGGTAACAGAGATAGAGCAGAGCGCGGAGGTGAGACTCGTTAACCCGGGGATAATAATACGGACCCTCAAATGATTCCACGAAAACCTTAACAAGCCCAATATAACTACGTCGCGCGCACTAATAAGCTAAACTTCTATTTAAATAAGGATCATGATACCTGTACTTTTATGAAGTCGAGTCCAACACTTGAGTCCTTGAATGAAATCCTTATCTGGATTTGATCACCGTCGATTGATTCTCTCTCTTAGAAATCTTCAATTGCTAAACTCCACTTAATCATTTCACAATCCTTCACTCTCCAACTAACCAACTAACTCTTAAAATTTGCGAATACAGAACTTATTATATACTTAATTTCCATAATCACGCTTTCTTCACTCGGTGAAAGTTGGTTGAATTAAATATTTTCCTTAAAGAGTCCTGAAGGGGTTAGTAGAGCCGCGTATAAATCCGTCACATCTTCACATTATTTATTTTATTTATTTATTTTTGTGTAAGAAGTTGGAAGTTGGAAGTGGCACGCATAATTTTTTTAATCTTATAGTGGCACTTTTCCAAAAAAGTTTGGCCCCCGCCCTTGATGTATATAAGAGCTTCAATATTCAGAGTACGGGTGGGGAACCTTCTCATAATCCACGCAGCTGCCTTGAATCAATGTCTCAAAAAGTCTATGTTCAATAAACACAAATAATATCTTTTAAAAATAGCTTTTTAAAGGTCTGTTACTAAGTGTACCAATTTCGAAGTTCTTTAAATCTTTTCACTCTTCAAACAGCAATTTTCTCCACAGATATTTGAATTCGTGTAATTTTTTTTTGCTTAACATTTTTTTAAGAAAGTGTTATTCCGTCTACTAACTCAAAAACGTACTAAGGAATTACCAGCAAGTTGTGTTTGAATTCCTGATATCCAAATTAACCAGGTTTCCGTATCCTTTTCCAAATCACAATATTTCCACAACCCGAAATGCATACTATTTCAAAGGTCACATCGAAGGTACTTCCCAAAACAAGATCAATAGTTCAGTCATGTGCACCCAATAATTACATCTTCAGCAATAACAGATATCAAACCAAAAATGAGGCCATATCAGTTCTGTTTTCCTGTTGTGTCCAGAACGTGATCCTCACATACTATAACTGCTCCTTCCATTCAATCATTCGCATTTAGGATGAATTTCGCCAAGTGTGCCGTTTCTTTTTTATTTTGGCGTCCAATTACAGTAGTAATTTATATCTTTATAATTATGGATATGAATTTATGTTTACGTAGCTGTGTCAACTGATTACTTGCAGTGATTAAATCTTACAAGAAGCAGTTTACTCCGCAACATCATTTTGTTAATTGCAAATGTACACTTTGCTTCGGGTTCTGAGGTAATCATCATATCTTTTGCCTAATGGCTTTGGAATAAAAATATGAATGAGATGGATACGGCAGAAAACATGAAACGCGTATGTCATATATTACAGATGACCCTACCGATTAATATAAATGAAATAGGATGCGTTTTAATGTGAAATATTGAATAGTATCTTAATGTATTCTAGATGATATATCTGTGGAGTATATATATATAATAAGACAAATGTTTTGATTATATATATATATTATATATATTATATATTATATATATATAAATTATTTGGTTTAATTGCGTTGGCATCGCTTGAAAGTTATGTCGCGTTCAAGGCATTCTGAGTTCAGAAAAGGACAGGAATGAAAACAAATAATAATAATAATAAATTTTAAGTCAATTCCTACTTAGACCACCAAAAATATTTATTTTAGTTACTTTTTATAAAATGGTTACAAGTAATATAAATATGTATATACATATGACAGAATCACATTATAAGAGGTAATTAATTTTTATTAATTATCATTGAAGTCCCGTATTGTCATTTAAAACAATCGTGTATATAAAATTTCAGTTTAAATCAGGGGTGGCCAACCCGCGGCACGCGTGCCACATTGTGGCACGCGAAGACTTATTGAAAAGTTACAAAAATTTTATGAAAATATTACTGAATTAACTGAATTACAATAGAAAATTATCATTAAAGAGAATAAGTAAAAAACAGAAATTTTCAGTTGCGGTTTTAAAGGTTCTAAGCAAGATTTTTTCATTTCTTCAGTATAGCACCAAAAATGAGATCATGCTCCAAAACTTACTAACTCTCTAATAAAACTCTACAGCATTGTAACGTTCCGAGAAAAGTGTTGAGTAACGTGAGACTAAAAACAAATAAATTCTCTCTCTCGGACGGTAGAGTCTGCTCAAAAAGTCACCTTCTCTCGGGGGCGGTTAATTTTTAACATATCGGGTTTTTATTCGAATTTCAACCTCCCTTGCAGTTTTGAAGTTGGGTGCTTGTAGCTTTTGGCAATCAGCGTGAAGTCAAATAAAAAAGTTTTGCTAAAGGTATTGACTATTTACGATTTCTGTAATGTCAAGAAGTAATTCTGCAATATATTAGGAGAGCAGTTGTTGATACGGTAGAAGTAATTCTATCTGCACAAAGTAGCTGCTTTATAAAGCAGAAGGAGTGAGAACTTGCATCCAGTGCTAATCAATATGCTGGATTCGGAGCCAGAAAATTTGTAGCGTAATATCGCCAAATTGTTTCTAGCTGTCAGACTCAGTTGATTTTAAACTCTGTTTAGCAAAACGTTAAGCTTTTCCCCCTTTTTCTTAAATTCTTTTTAGATTTTAGCGTTGAACGTAATTGTTTAATTTTTTTTTATTTTTAATATATTTATGAGTAAACTTTCGACATCGAAAAGAATTATGAAGAGGATATTGCAGCACGTGATTTTAAAATTGTCTGGGAAGAACAATACTTGTTTACACATCAAAATGCTTCCAAGCGTGTTTGTTTGATATGTGAAATTTGTATAGCAGTTCCAAAAAATGTAATTTGGATCATCAGTTCAAACAACTGCATAGTGATTTCAACAGAAAATATCCTGTTGGATCAAATTTGCAAACGGAATTTATAAATAAAAAAAAAAAGAAATTTTTAGCCGGCCAGCAATTTTTTTTCCAGAAAAGAAATGGAAACCATGGTGAAGGCTTCTTAAGAACTTTCTTTGTTGTCAGCCCGCAAGAAAAAACCACATTCTGACGAAGAGCAGACAAAAAAAAGTAACCTTTTAATTTTTGCCCAAAATGTCGGTGATCTAAATGTCAAAAATACCGTTGAAAAAATAGCTTTGCCTAGAAATAACGTCATGCGTCGTACAGATGACACGGGCCAGGATGTTGGAACGCAAATTGTCTCTGGACTTCAAAATTGCAAATATTTTTCATTAACTTTGGATGAAAGCTGTGATATCACTGACAATGCGCAGTTAAGCATCTTTGTGCGTTACACGGACGAAAATTTTGATACTGTGGAGGAACGTCTTGATTTGCGCCAACTAGTTTTAACTACAGGTGAAGATATTTTTAAGGACCTTTAAAACGTAATTGAAGTTAACAAAGTAGAATGAACAAAATTAGGCAGTTTGCACAGATGAGCGCCTTGCATGATAGGCAGAATAAAAGGTTTTGTTGCTTTGCTTAAAAATAATTTGGGAAGAAAAGTTTTCGAATATTATTGTGTTATTTATCAAGAAGCTCTTTGCGCCAAGGACTTAAACTCGTCTTTCGTTGTTGATCCAGTGGTGTGCTGTAACAACAAAATACGAGTTCGTGCTCTGAATCGATGAAAATTTCGTACGATCTTCCCCGAAGAAACGGAAGAACATGGCGAGTTACTCCTTCATTGTAGTGTGCGCTGCTTTCCAAAGGAAGTACACTTGCGAGATTTTGGAGTTCGAGGGAATGTGTTTTAGAATATCTGGAAGAAAAGATGAACAGCCCAGTGAATGCTCGCTCCTCAGGAGAGAAAATTGGCTGTGGGGTGTAGCTTTTCTTACCGGTATAATGAAACATTTAAACAATTTAAAGATTACAGGGAAAAAATTGTATTTTTCCTACCCTAGTTGGTCATATATCTTCTTTTGTGAACAAACTTTTGATTTTTCTTGTCTGGATTTTGGAGAGAAAAAAATTAACTCATGGTCCCATTCGTGCAAGAATTATTTGCCAAAGTTAGTAATGTTCCAAACTATGATAGATTTAAAAATGTAATATTCCTTTTGCAGGATTCTTTCAGTGCCACGTTTGTGGATTTTAAAGATGATAAAAAAATTCTGAACTTTTCACAAATCCTTTTTCGATTTCTCTTCAAGACATTAATTGTAACCCACCTCATGTACAAATTGAAATTATTGACCTACAGCACCATATCACTCTGAAAAGCAAATATAAGGAAATTATTTTAACAACAAATGATTCGAATTACATCGAATTTTGGAAATTTGTGCCACCAAGCAATATTCCAAATTTACATGATTTAGCGGTCAGATATTGTTGTAGGTTTGGATCAACATGTTTGTGAAAAAATGTTTTCTATTATGAACGTAATTAAATCAAAATATCGCTCAAAATTAACTGATATGCACCTAAAAAACCTAATTTTGTTAGCATCTTCACTAACTAATCCAAATGTAGATAATTTAGTAAAAAACTACAAAATTAAAAGCCACATTAAGAAAGTACTCACTGCTTAATAATCATTTAAAATTAAATGTTTTAAGTTGCTTATTTTTATTTTGTACTTAAGCTAATTGATTGACCCTGAAAAAATTTATCAACAAAAAAAAAAAAAAACATAAGTTTCTACTTTTGTTTCATTTGTGTGTTCCATTTTTTTTTTTTTTTTTTTTACATTTTCACTACATAGAGCTTACATTGAAAAATACGTTTTTGGTGTAAATAACCCATAATAAGCCTATAAATAACGTTTTCTTCACTTTTGTATATCTTTAGTTTGGTGGAAAAGTTGGAAGTGGCACGCGTAATTTTTTTTATCAGATTGTGGCACGCTTCCCAAAAAGGTTGGCCACCCCTGGTTTAAATGTTCAGCTTTGAAACGTGAAAAAAATAAAAAAATCTTCAAGATTTGACCCAAGTCGCTAAAAATGAAGCCAGCGTAGCTGTATATGTAATTTTTTAAACAATTAATCTCAGTCAATTAGTTTTAATTAATTATATTATGTTATCGTATTGTTACCCAAAACAATAGTGTATAGAAAATTTTCAGCTGAAATGAGCGCTTTAAAACGTGAGAAAAAAACTTTTCAAGTTTTGACACAAGTCGCCAAAAATGATGCCAACGTGGTTGTATTTATAATTCTTTAAATAATTAGTTTTAATTAATTAATTTTTATAAATTATAATAAAATACTGTATTGTTATCCAAAATTAAGCGTGTATATAAAATCTCAGCTCCATTGAGTGCTTTAAAATGCATTTTATTAAGGATTGAAAATTGAACAAGATAAATATAGAAAGAGAGTGAGCTAATAGTAGGAATGAACTATAAGGTCATTGAGAGAGATATTAAGGAACATTATGATTATTTTCCCTATAGGGATAATTTAAAAATTCAAGAACTGATTGAAATATTCTATTACATGCATATTTATCTTGATATGTTTTCCTGAATGTGACACCTTATTCCAAAAACTCAATTCCCAGTGGTTCCTTTTTGATATATACATATTGTACTTTACCTGGAGTTCTTTGATAGGGGTGTTGACCAAAATCAAAGATTGTAAAATGAACTACATTTTTTATTCAAAAGTAAAACTATGGAATTATGTTACTAAATGATACAAAGGCATAAATAAATTACCTCATAATGGTGAATCTCATTATAATGGATTACTGTTTAAATGAAACCAACTGTAATGGAATCAAAACTAGCATTTGAGAAATGATTTTTGAAAAGAAATATCTAATAAAACGGAACATTTTTTAAAAAAAAATTATCTCTATCATAATTACACTGATGTTGAACTTAAATTTAAGCATAATTAATTTCTAGTTTTAAGTAATAGCTATCATATATTTATTTTTAGAGTTCGGTAAAACTATAGCTATTATAGAGTTTTAGGTGATAGCTATTGTATTTTTAGGTGATAGTTATCTTATAATGAATAGTGTATCGAGCTTCCATGTACAGGTACGGGGTTCAAATCACAGGCTTGGCAACGGCGAATAAGCCTTTCATCTTTTCAGTGAGTCGATAAATGAGTACTAAGCTTGTTTGGGAGCTGACCACTAAAGTTTTCGCGTCAGACTGACCACTTGACCAAAAAATCAGCAAATGCACCCCAGCGCATAAGGTCACGTAAGTTGAGATAGGCGCAGTAGGTCTTGGACCTCATGGGCTGTTGCGCCACTGAGTTTAGTTCAGTTTAATTATCTTATATAAAACCCTCAATTTTTTATTAATGCCACAAAAATTACACAGAAACTGGTACTTGTGTATTTACCCCATGCCATTGTCGATTTTTAAGTGACCTTTGGCGAATATCGACGAATTTTAACAATTGTCCTTTGGAAAGTATCAAATAGATTGCCATAACTTGAAAAATCTTTGGCAATTATTTATGTATGCAGCTATTATTTGGAAATAAACCACTGACATCAAGTAAAGATGTAAGTAACCAGAAAATTTTGAGAATAATATTTTTAATATCATCAAAATAAGTGGTTAAATACTATTTTAGCGCACAGCTTGGCACCGGTTAATTTTTATCGCAAAACTTAGCGATAGGTTTGCCAAGCAGCCATTCCTTCTTTTTAAGCTCAAAACTTTAAGCGAGACTGCAAAAATTGTTGCTGAACATTGCATAACAAAATAGGATTTGACCTAAATAAGCACGTTTTGTGCGTATGTAACAGACGATAGCTTTCACCATTCCAGATGAATCTGCTACGGTCATTATTTCAAACAATTCTTGACTACCATACTTCTATGGGTGAAATCTATTGAATAAAATAAAACTGTTCTCGACTTCCTTGTAGAACAAATATATAAAAAGTGTCACGAAACTTTTAGTGTTTTTTAAGCTATCGGAATCGCAACACATTGTCATGAGTTCGAGCTTAGAACTACTGAAGACCCGTCGAGTAAGGGGGTATGTCGAAGCTTAAACGTCCTCCCGTTGGTGTGGTGTGGAAGTAAGGGGAGGGGGAATGCCAGCTCAGGTGTCGTCCTGTCACTTGACAATGGTTCAAAATTACGAGGTCCGTCGCCAAAAGCCCTCGAATAGCTGAATAGTGCAACGTTAATATTCACTTACTCACATCATATATATCGGTTTGGAGAATAATTGGGTTTAGATGCTGAAAAAACGATAAATATCAACTATGTAGTACCCATTAGCCCAATAAAAATTAAAATACATCTTCCTTTAAACAATTAAAGCTCGAACTTTTTACCCACAAGGTGAGAATCAATAATTTTTCCAATTCCTACTATTAGAGTTCTCTCTCTCCATATATATATATATATATATATATAATATACAGGGTGTCCAGATTTAAAGTGATCCAATAGCTAATTCCCGAACTGTTCGGTTTAGATATACACTTCCAATTTGAAAAATGTTTTAAAACAGGTAAAGCATGTTTTTACGTGCTTTTCGAACCAAAAAACCCATTTAGAAAAAAATTACAAAAATTAACTGTTTATACGGTCCCCAGGTCTTATCACTTATATTTAGAAAAAGATGCAGTACACAAAAACAAAGTTAACACAAAAAATTTCATTTTATTATGATAAAAACTGACCGAGTTATGGAACTTTGAAAATCGTATATTTTATCCATTTTCTGGACTATTTTCAAGAAGCTAGTAAGAGGACGTCTCCAAAGTGAAATTAGTTGGAACTCTGCCAGGAAACTTTCGCTCTTGCACGTCACTTTTATGTAAATAGTTTTTAAATTTAAAAGCATACGTTAATAATACAATAATTGAGTAAAGAAATAAAATTTATTCAGTGCAAGTGTAAAACATAGAAAAAATAAAATATTTTGGACGAAGAAAACATTTCAAAAGCAATTCCAAAAAAAATAGACTTATATGCTGCGGCTTCAGTCTGATTTGCTGCGTTTTTGCTGATCATGACGAACGTTAAAAATCTGTTGTGTAGTCGCTTGCAATTGCATACAGTCGTATTCAAATATTACGAATTCTGGTATGGGAGAATGAGATGTATACAAATGAAGAATACTGCGAAATGGTACAGTTTTATGGGTAGTGTAATCGAAATAAGAGAGGCGGCAAGACTTTATGCAATTAAATTTCCCACTCAAAGACATCCATCTTATTGTACAATTGCCCGTGCTGTTCAAAGCTTGTATAAAACTGGGAGTTGTCATAGACGTATTCCCTTGTCTCGTGCCTTCACTATTATTTAAGTTAATTTGGTCATTCTGATATAATAAAGCCCCTGATTCAAGATTGGTGCATCATTCCACATTATGCTATAATTTGAACGGCAAATCCAGTATTATTTTGCTGCTATTTGTTAAAACAAACTGTTTTAATCTTTTCGGTACAAGTTGTATTTCTTTAATTTAATTTTTGTTTGCCATACAGCAATACAAATTGTCAATCTATGATGTTTACTACGATGTTTTTTATTACTATGATTTTAATATTACTATGATATTTTTCTTTTGCTCTTTCTGTAGATAGTGAATTACTGTTCTCTAAACTCAATTTATATACGACCCCCTTTTCTGGGCAACTCAGATGCTTCAAATTTATGTAGGCAAAACTCGGTCAGTTTTTATCGTAATAAAATGAAACTTTTTGTGTTTACTTTGTTTTTGTGTACTGCATCTTTTCCTAAATATAAGTGATAGGACCTAGGGACCGTATAAAAATTTAATTTTTGTAATTTTCTTGTAAATGGGTTTTTTGGTTCGAAAAGCACGTAAAAACATGCTTTACCTTTTTTTAAAACATTTTTCAAATTGGAAGTGCATATCTAAGCCGAATGGTTCGGGAATTAGCTATTGGATCACATTAAGGCTGGACACCCTGTATATTTATGTCGTTTAAATTTCCAATTGTTAATAAAATACTTTCTATTTATCCCATTCAAGTTCAAGTACATTTTTTAAAACTTGTAATGGGGATGACACTAACTAAAATAAAAATTTTATTTGTTGACCTAAGTAGAAATTGACTTTAAAATTTTTTTATGTTACTTATTTCTGGAAATGTTAATTTAGAAATATTGCAAACAATCTAAAGCGTATTTCTAAAGCTTAAATTGCCAACTTCAATCTAAAAAAGATCTTAAAATGGTATATTAAGAGTTCTTTTTACATTCAGCATATAAGTGCTTTAATTTACAACATTTTTTGTATAGCAATCTATGTAATGATACATAATTTCTAACTTTTGTTGTATATTAAATATCAGTAAGCCGTAAGCCAATTTTGGGGGGGGGGAGGATATCGTTTATTGGAAATTCTCTGGCCACTTTTTTTTAAAAACCTTTATTTAAATATAAATTCCATTTTAAGATTTTAAAATTCTTTTTTTATCTCAAATTATTTACGAAATTCATTGTGATTATGAATGAAAATTAAAAAATTGAAACATACTATGAATAAAATGCAACTACTGACAACAATGACAATGAATGTTGATTAATATTTGCCGTTTTAAACCAATTTTTCATGCTGTCATTTATCATATAATTTTGACAAAAATTCTAAATAGCCGCGAAGATACTAAACAGAAGTTTTGTATGCCAACACTAACTATATTATGTAGAGTCACACTTTCTCTTTTTCCACAAAAACAGAAAGATACAATTCCCACTTAAAACAAACACGCCTAAGTACACCTTCAAAGAGACAACTACTATCGTGATTTGAATTATGGCATCTATTCCATCCGGTGCAATTTGAATTTACGTCTGATCTCACGATGGCTGCCGGTATGAAGTCTATAATTTGTCTTTTTTGCGCAAGCAAGTTTTTTTCCTCTTTATTACAGTAGATGGCGCAGTTGATATATTTATTGCTTTTTTTGTTAAAAACTATTACGAGCTGAAAGTTAACAAAATCCCGCTGAATTAATTAGCAAAAGATGTTGACGGAATGATCAAGTTCTTGTACAACACTTGTTAGCGCGGTAAAAAATAAAACCCTGTACTTATATCATGTTTTTTGTCCTTTGGCGGTGTTAATATAATGCAACAATCTATAGACATGTGTGTGGTCCTGTTGATATGCTGAGTTTTAATTCTCAAGCTCATAAACGGTTGTTAACCCTGGGTGTGATCCCAATTGATTTTTTACCGGATGAAGCTATCGATGAGATTTACTGCTTTTCTAGCACAAATATCGCCTTTAGTTATACAGCAAAGCATATACGAGAGAATTTATATTCATACGAATTAGAATGTAAATGCCAAAATATACCTGCATTTATGTATAAGAATAAATTTATATTCAAGGTTATAAAAAGAACAGTTTATATTCATGATACTGGGTTTTAATCGATTTGATGTCATAGTAGATTTGCATGTGGAGATACCGGCAAAGATTAAAATGAACAGCTTTATAGGAGTCCTATATATTTGCATTTTATAAGATTTTCAACACTATATTGGCAATAATTTCAAATATATCCCCAGAGAAAATCTACTCCATTCCTTTTGAATTTAAGTATCACTTTTTTTGGGGGGGGGGAGAATTTTTGAAAGAAATATAACAAAAATATTCAATTTTTACGTTCATATTTTTCAGAAATGGTGTTAGATATTATTGTAAAATCTGGCGCGCTGTATAACGCGCACTTTTAACACAAAAAATAAGGTCAAAATTTACAAGTGTGCGTTCTACGCCGGGAAAAAAATGAGAGCTATAAAAATAAAAAATGTTGATAATAGAAAAGATTTAAGACTTCTATATATATCGAAAAACTGTTTATTTTTTAAAAATGACATTTCTTGAGAGCTTAAGGGATTGTAGTTCGGGAAGCCTACTAATTTTCACTTAAGTTTGGAATAATACCTCGAATAAATAACTTCAAAACATAAGAATATTGCGCACTTACATTTCAGATTCTTTCGCAAAAAAAGGAGGTGCGCGTTTTACGGCGAATATACCTTAAAATTAAAAATTGCAGCTTGAAACTATAGGTGCACGTTATACGCCAGATTTTACGGTACACACACTTCTCCTGGAGATTATTTTTAAAATATTAAAAAATACTACGACGTAACATATTGGGAGATATTATAATTCTTAATAACAATGGTCGGTAATCTTTTAGCTGTGTTAACGCCAATGTGATTCAGCGTCCCACACATAGGGCATTTTTGAAACAATTCCGGCAATTCTCCGGCGGATTTTACGGTAATTAGAGAACAATGTAAATTTGAGTTATAATTATTTTGTATTAATATATTTTTCGGATTATTTTTCTTCAAGCATGTTCTAGCGTAGAATCCAAGGTGCAAAAGTTTCGCAAAGGGAATTTTCTGTAGCGTTAATCATGCTTATATATAAAAATTATTTGTCTACAAAATGAAATTCATTTTGAAGTTCTTGATAAATTATAATAAAAAATAAACGAAACATTAAAAAATCGTGTGTTGCAATCGAGTCGTAGGTTCGAGTCCTGGTGAAACTGAAAAACCGCCATGCAGAAAGACATATGCTAGTTAAAACCATTAAGATTCAGAGTATAGAGCAGTGGTGGGCAAACTTTTCTAATGGGGGGGGGGGCACAAAGTTTAAGAAATTCTAGAGGAGGGCCAGAATTATAGAAAAAAATGCATTTTGTGTTAAAGTTTTTAATCATAATGTTATAAAAACATTACAGCATTACACACAAATGTTACAAATTACTTTTTACCTTAAATATTTTTTATTTTAACTTTTATTCGAAGGCCCTGACATGTTAGACGTGTGAGACATATGGAATTGTTTTTGATTTTCCATAATATTTTCGAAAGCAGGTTACAGCTGTGACGAAGCAACTTTCAGCAGTGCGAAAAGGTGTTCATCAGTCAATCTAGTTTTGTGGAGTTCAAGAACAATTGCTTTAAATGGGTACTACACTGCATTTCAATAATTTCCAACTGCAATTCTGGAGATACATTTTCCGGGTCTACATTAAACGGCATCGAGAAAACATCTAGCGATGATTGAATGTTCTTAAAATCTTGAAACCTAGTTTCAGATTCTGCGTGAAGTTTTTTCAATGCCTGACTGAAATCTTTTAGTTTATTCTCACTCACAGATGACATGGATTTTAAAAGCGGAAAGTGAGTTAAATCGTTTTTCGCCATGCAGTTATAAAATAGAAAAAGCTGAGTTTTAAATGATTTCAGACAACCCCAAGTCTCATCTATAAATTGGTTCTTTCCTTGCAATTTTTTCTTTAATTTGTTATAGTGTTCGAGCAAATCGGTAAAAAATGCAAAATCGGTACGCCAATCTTTGTCTTCAAAAATTTGGAAATCAGACCATTTGTCTGATTTATTCTTTAAGAAATCTTGCATTTCCTCTCCTTCTGTAGGCTATGCATCTATTATTCTACTAAGTAAAATCCACTTTAAACTTCTCCACCGTCAAAACGTAATTGTAACGGGCCATGTACTATCCATGTCGATAAACCCTCGGCGGGCCGGATTAAATACTTTCGCTGGCCGGAGTTGGCCCGCGGGCCGTACTTTGCCCATCACTGGTATAGAGTGTATTCTAAACAAACTACAGCAGCAAAAACATTTTGAATGAGATCGAGACACAAAATTTTAATAGAGAGTTAAAATAAAGCATCCTCGCATTTTTTTTAACATTTATAAATCCCGTGCACCATGCAATACGAGCACGTATAACACGGAGCATATAACACAGACAGAGAAAGGATTACAACACAAACATCCATGCCTTCTCAGGGATTCGAACTCAGTCCCCAAGGCACCGCTGCACTGACCACTATACCGGATAGGTGGCATCCCCACAATTTAGCGTTCTAAAATTTATGACAAATCAAGATTAGAATTAGCCTGAATTATATTTACATGCTAGAAATTTTTAAGAAGCTGTAAACTTTTATCTAATTAAATGCTATTTTTAACACGCTTTTATACGTTTCACTTGCATGTAACGGAACCTTGGAACTCGATTTTTACCCACTTTAAAAGGTCAGATTAATTCGAAATTTTGCACACTTGTCAAGGACCGATGACAACACAATATTTTCATAATTTTGTTCCATTGTCCTTATCAGGACATCAGAATAATATATCAGATTTGGGAATTCATGTACACTTCCAATTCGACTTATTCAAATACCACTTCCAGATTTGGTGACTTATTGCATATACCATTCTCGGATTTGGCGACTAAAAGATTAAGGTGCAACCCCCAAAATGGTGGGGAACTTGTGGTTAACAGAAAAAAAAAAAAAAAAAAGTGTTCTTCTTTATTGAAAAGAAGTGTGTGAAAAATTCTTACCATAATAAAACAATTGTCTATTTTCTGAAAATGAAATAAATAAATATAGTTTAAAAAAATAAAAAAACGCTTATGTTAATCGAAAAAAAAAAATTTTAATATAAGAATAAAAAATAACGAGAAAATTAATGTCAATGGGGAAAAGCGAGGTGCTCTATACCAATTGTATAATTTCTTGTATTCTATTCGAAATGTTGAATTGTGTAAAATGTAGCGCAAAGCACCTCACGCTTTTACCCCAATGACATTAATTTTCTCGTTAATTATTTTATTCTTATATTAAAAATTATTTTTTTAGTTCGATTAACCATAAAAGCGTGTTTTTTAGTTTTTTTAAACTATAATTTATCATAATAATTGTTTAAACTGTCACACACACAACCTAACATGTTATAATGAAAACTAATTATTCTGAAAGATGACGATATCTTGTAGAACTAAATGGCTTCCCTAGAAGATTATTCGATATTCAAATTCACCAACTGTTAGCCAGCAGGCCAGCATGTATTTAGGATTAAAATAAATTACAGCTCGCCCACGTTCAGTAAAATAACACACTTGCTTCGTAAAGATAGGGTTTATAGTCTATACAATTACTATACGGCACTCTATGATATTTTCCCACCTCCAAAATTCCAAACTAATTTAGCCTTTTCAGCAACAATCAATGATTAATAGCTTTATACTTTCTTATTAGTACGAGAATATACATTAGAATCGTTTAATGATTAATTAACAGGCTCAATTTATCTATCAATTAATCCTTTTTTAAGAATGTAATTAATCACTCGATGACACATTTTAATTACCTCATCATCAATAAAAACTATCAAGCAAGCCCACTGGTAAAAATTCAATGCAACTCAACTCTACTCTGTTTAGAATTCCAAATTTCTGCTGCGATAAACTAACCGGTTCCGAGAACTATCAAAAAAAGATTTAATCCTAATAAATTGATTTCGCGTTATAAAGTTGTCACCGAGTTTTTCCAGCTTAAATTACTTGTCAATTAGATTCTGTCAATTGCAGTAAAATATTTCCAAGTCAATCCTTTCATAACATAGATATCACGTGTCATTTGACTTCCATTAACTTTTCGTTAAAATAATTTAAGTTAATCCTTTCATTGATTGCAAGGTTAGCAAATTTGATACGCAAATTTTTGCTGTTAATATTCGATTTCAGTTTTTTTTACCCTCTAGTTAATGCTTTACTGTCATTCACAACCATTAAAAGAGTCAATTAGTCTTTATTATGTCGCTTTTTCCAATTCAAATCCTTGATAATCCCTCATAATTTAGTCTGCAATATTTGTTGTTCGTTTTAACTAAAATGTCATAATTTTGTTTCATAAGAAACTAAAACAGTAATATCCCGAACTTACGTGATAGGTGGAACTGAGTCATAACCGCGCAAATCGAATTCGCGTATGTCGGGGTACAATTTCGCATATTAATTATTTTTAGATGGGGCTGGAGACGAAGATGTACCGTAAAATCTGGCGTATAACGAGCACCTATACTTTCGAGCTGCATTTTTTTTATTCGCCGTATAACGGGCACCCGCTTTACGAAGAAATCTGAAATATTTGTATGCAATGTTCTTATGTTTTGAAGTCGTTTATTCGAGGTATTATCCCAGATTTTTGAAAAATTAGTGTACTTCTAAAACAACAACTCTTTTAGTTCATAAGACATGTCAGTAGCACACACAAAAAGTTTTCAAAGGGGGGGGGATCCATGGTTGAAAGTCCCCCAACTCGTATCATACCTCAAGACAACACCAATTGATTCTTCTGATTTTGTTGACAAAAAACAGTAAAAAATAAATTATTGAATTAATAATTAGTATTAATAAAATAAATTGTTAATTACAAATACTTAATTAAGTTTTACGTTATATATATATAGCAGTAAATAAATTAAAAAGAAGACTAATAAATCCTAAGAATCTTAAGATCAGACCGAAAGAACCAAGAACATGGAACCATGACAAACCAAAAAAGAGAAATTTAGTTAGAGTGGAAAAACTATTATGATTTCTCGAGCTGTCACTGGTTTAGGACAGTGAAACAGGATTAAACAATGTTTTGTGAGATCTCAACCTTCTCCTTCAGCAGAAATTTTCGACATAATAGCTCCTAATATAAACTAAGGCAAAAGCCTAAAACCCACGTGGGTGAATATAACAGCAATAGAATAGAAATTGCAATATTAGATTATCATCAATCGGAAAAAAAATCAAGGGCTTGGGGGGGGGGTCCGGACCTTCAGGACACCCCCCCCCCCTTGTCTGGCCACTGAGACATATCATTTCTTTTAAAGAAACAGTATGTTGAGTTCTTTTTTTATGCTTATCTCTTTTGTTATTTTTAAAGCTATTGTTTTTATACCCAGCGTATAAACGTGCACCCTTAAATTTCGATCTTATTTTATGTGTTAAAAGTGCGTGTTATACGCTGTATTTTACGGTAATAGTCTAGAAAAAAGTGTTTAATAAAATCTTAGATAGCACAAATACAAAATCGCAAACCGAAGATATTTTCCTGTAGAAGGTTTCATAAAAGTAATCTGCTCAATGGCTAAAGCTCAAAGTAAATGCTCAAAGATTATTGTTAGGCTAAGAACAGATCATTACAGAAGAAAGAAGAGTTTGAAAGGGGTTGTAGAAGAACTTATAGGAATTGTGATAACTGTTAAGATATACAGTGAACACCTACTCATATTTTTCACTGTCTAGCTATTCTTACTGCTCTAAAAGAAATAGGGGTCCTGTTTTCGACAACAAATCTCTATGCGGATAATGTTGAACAAATTGCCAGAACAGTTATCAGGGCCCATGGTACTGTCTGATTTGTTCCCGTCATGGATACGGCATCATCATGAAGTAGTCTGCTGGCTCAAAGATTTTTTTTCTCCTCCCGCAAAATGTCCTTGTAGCAGGCTATTAAATTTTTTATTCCTTGTTTTGTTGGAAAAAAGCACTCTTTGTTGGAGTCTCTAGTTACTTTAGTTTCTAAACCTTATTCACTTAAACTAGGGCCTTCTGTCAAACTTCCAACCGGCATTCGATCTTCTGATTGAATTGTGTCTAAAGATTGAAATTATTGAATGTCTTGCCCTTGCTCATGCATTTATTTCTATGAGCTCATCAATTGTCAACTCCTGATTATGGGAAACCAGTATTTCTTGAACATCACTATGCACTTTTAAATTTATTTTCCTGGCAATATCGACAACTTCTTCAATCACATTACCAATTTCATCAGGCTCTGGCATTAATTCCACCCCAGTTTCAGTGATGAAAAAAAAAAAGACATTTTTTTACCAGACGCCATTTAAAGATTTTTGTGAAACTGTTCAAGGTTGTCCAATGATTCTCACTGCATCTAAAACATTGAATTGAGAGCGGGGAGTGAGTAATTATTGAGTTGCATAGCACTCAAACAAAAGACAAATCGACGACATTTGTATATCGCGTAACTCTGGCTTCGGAAAAGTCGGGGGGAGCGTAAATCGCGAGGTTTTTCTTTTTTCACAACCAATTTATCTTTTAATGCTTTCAAGCAAAAATGAAGAATGTGTCTTCTTTCATCAACTAATGTTGATGAATTATAAAATAAAAAATTTAAAAAGATAGCTTTCAGTTATCACCACCCTTTTATAAGCTTCACTTGTATGTAACGGAATCTTTGAACTCCACTTTAAAAGGTCAGATTAATTCGAAATTTTGCTCGCTTGTCCAGACCGATGACAATACAATAATTTGATAATTTCGTTCCGTTGTCCTGAACAGGATCATCAGGATTAACAATTTTCCATTTTCAGATCCTATCCCGCATCTGGCGACTCATTTCAGATCCCATTTCCAGATTTGGCGACTAGAAGAGTATGTTACAACTTAGTTCGATTAACTATAAAAGGGTGTTTTTTTTAGTTTTTTTAAACTATAATTTATTTTTAAAAGGGCAACTCTATCTCAAAATTTGCTTAACGTGAAAAGTGGCGTACACAGACATTTATAAAAAGGTGAAGTGATTAGATTAGATTTGAAATATTTAAGTCTCACTCTGAAGTGACGCGAGAACAATTGGCGACAGACCTCGTACATTTTCTCTTTGGCTTGAACCTTTACATCTCGCCAACGGAAGGACTTTGAACTTCAGCATATTTATCGTGCACAGCGACTAGACAACGTCCCACGTTCTCGCAAACATAACCACTTGGCTACTGTGGGCACTAGACGAAGATGGAAGACTATAAAACTGTTAAACGAAAGCTCCAAGGAGGAATATTTATACTAAAAATTAAAAATTTGTTGACCTTTCAATGAGGAGGAAGGTTGAGCCGGAAAACCCTACTTCTGTGTAAGTCGCTGAAATGAACGGAACCATTGTTTTCAAGTAATTGCGCATCAGATATCCCATTGTGATCAGTAATATCCCATCATATTGGATGTAAAAAATAAATATGTTACCATATTTTTCAAATAAGCTCAGAAAATTAATGTAATGTTTGCACGGCAAATAAGCCTCCTGAAAATAATTTAAGTATAGTAATAAATTATTGTTTAAAAAAACTTAAAAAAACGCTTTTATAGTTAATCGGTCTAAGTTGTAAATTAGTCTTTTAGTCGCCAAATCTGGAAATGGGATCTGAAATTAGTCGCCAGATGCGGGATGAGATCTGAAAATTGGAAATCGTTAATCCTGTTAATCCTGATCAGGATAATGGAACAAAACTATTAAATTATTGCATTGTCATCAGTCCTGGTCAAGTGAACAAAATTTCGAATTAATCTGTCTTTTAAAGTGGGTAAAATTGAGTTCAAAGTTTCCGTAACATACAAGTGAAGCTTTTGAAAGGTTGTTAATAACAAGATAACATGAAATGTCGCTCACCATCGCTGAGGACCTTCCCGAAGATCCTGGTTCCGTTGACGGTGCTGCAGTTCCACCGTCTGGTCTTGAACTGCCACTGACACTCGGAGATGGACAGCTGGGCCCCGTTGCGGACGGACTCCATGACCTCGAGGTTCTTCTTGCAGATCTTGATCTGTCGCTTCGTCAGCCCCACCAGGCTCTCGCAGTGGTCCGTTTTCTCAATGGTCGCCACAGAGGCAGAGTGCAGCAGGGCCCTGAAACACAGCAAAAGTCATAAATTTAAATTAGAAAGTCACTTTTTGCAAAATAATTATACTCACTCAGTTTGGTAATAAACAGGGGCGTAGCTACCGCCGTATCAATGATACGGGGCTCCAAAGCTTTGAGAGCCCCGAAACGTGTAAGAAAGAACCCCAAATGTTACATGAGGGTCCTTTGGAAGGAAGAGACATCAAAACTCAGATCTATTACAATTACGCATATTATTCCATGAACAAAGTGTGCCGCGATCACATAATGCTTTTTAAAAAATTAAGGTTGAATTCTTTCAGGCTATAAAGTTATTATAATAAAATTTAATTGCTAATATGAAAATTAATAGAATCTTTTGTCCTACGTTATACATATCAATTAATTAATGAGCGATTCCTGGAACGATCATAATTTTTCTAAGGGATATGTGAGTTTTGCAAAACAAAAAAAGACACCTGTATTTCAACACAAGAAGCAAAAAAAAAATCTATTTTTTTTTATACAGTGGAATAAATCATATCCAAAACTTTCATCGAAAAATAAAATCCGAACGAACTGCAGCTGAGAATATAATTTTTTTTTTTTGTACTTTCATGACAGAGAGGGGGAGGGGGGATTAACCGTTATATCTTAACCGATGCTTGTCTGATTCGTGATACAAAAGCAAAAGGATGGGGGGGGGGGGGTATCATGAAATCTTATCAAATTATCACAAAATTATTGCTCTTGCCAAACAACAAGAGGATTCAGTGATGAAATTCAAAAAAAGAAATAATAAAAAGCATCAGTAGACACCGGCAGCACGATCCGCAAAACAATAGCAAATTGGGATTACAAACGAGGAGGGGAAGAGGGTTGACTTCCTCACACATCCTCCCGACCTTGAAGTATCAAAATCATAGGTTTGGAAAAAAGACCGTTCTGGGCGTTGAGTGACGAAAATGAGTCGTTTGGAGAGAGGGAAGTCAAAAACAAAAGATGAAAAGAAAAAAAGAATGGAAGGAAGGATGGAGGGGAGAGAGGAAGATGATGGAAGGATTTTTATCTGCTCTCTTACACCACGGTATGTTTCAAAGTGAACGATTAGTACTTCAAAGGAGGGATGAAAATTGCTTTGAGGTGGGGAAAGCGGTAATTTTATCAAAGGTATCGGCGTATTTGGGAAAATCTGATATGATTAAATCTTTTGGAGGAAAAAGATTTTATTTTGATAAGAGTTTTTATAGTGTTTTGTAGTCTGGGTATAAGTGCTAGTATTTTGTCAATGATTCTAGATTTTAAATATCGAACTGATAAACTAGAAAGAAGGGGTCAGTTTTTATATAATGTACGTAACCACCAGCATGCATAATTGAGTTGTTTTCGTGCTTCAACCCAAGTCCTTGCAGACCAATAGATTTTTATTTTTTTGCATAAAAATTACACCTCGGCGTCTTTGTGTCGACGATTATTTTTTTTAAATATATCCTCCCATCAAAGTAGCTTGAGAATGCCGCAGTACATAACAAATAGTAAAACATTCAACAAAATTCAAACTAAAGGCTATTTCCATTAGCTTGATTTGCACTAGAAAGTATGAAACAGTTTCCCTCACCCTGTAGAAACTATGGTGTTCTCGCAATTTTTAATTATTTTTGATGGCAACTTAAATTTTACGGAGAATAGGGATTAATTATTCTCTTAGTTTTTTCTTTATCGAAATTATAACGAGAGAGTAAAGTAATTTATGTATACTTGGAGCCTTTTAATATTACACCGGGGGCGATTTCCATACAATCGAATTGCAGTGTTCTCTCTCGCGATGGTCACCTTCATAATCACTCTCTCTCTCTCTCTGATCCTGCTCGATGATACTTAACTTCGGTGTTCGGACGAAGACTGATGCTTTCAGCCTGCACGCAAGCGGATTCGGCACAATGCTTTGACAGAAAATGGAACCTAGTAAATAGCCTTTAAAAATCATGCTGATGTTAAAAGAAAGAAATGTGCAAAAAAATTTAACTGTGAATAATTAGGAGCAAACATTTTCTTCAGCTCTGCTTGAGAAATATTTATGCTGCGAAAGATCAGCAAGAGGTTTTAAGGTTTGTTATTTTGTCATTATATTCCATTTTCTGATGTAAATAAATATACATTTTAGATTTTAGACTATAATAGCAAGTTCATTTGACTTAAAGGGGACCTAATAATTGCATCATACATAATCTTGAACCATCATATTGTCTCAACTACCCACATGGTCAATATTTCCTGTTATTTTTCCCCTCTAATGTAATCGTTCTCACGTTTCTCTATTTGCTTATAAAGAAAGCTTATAAAAGAGAACTAGATTATGCAATTCACCTCAGATCTCTTGCTTTTGAATAAAATATCTTTAAAAAATGAATGTAGACTCTGGAAGTAGGTAAATCTTTAGAACAAAATATGGTACAAAATTAATTAGTAAAACTCCATGTGAAAATTTTACGATCCAATTTCTTTAAATATATGCACCAGATATCCCTTTGTTCCGTATTCTGGGTCTGTGTTGGAACTGAAGCACAAATTCACAATAGGGCTATAAGACACGAATTTTTTAGAAAAAGATGTAAAATAATATTTCTACGGTGAGCAAATCGCTCCTTTCATAGTAACTTCAGAATTTTTCTTCCTTTTCCAACCTTTGCCAATAAAAAGATAGCAAGCAATTTTTATGCACATTTTACGGTACTTATTGGTAACAGGGACCATAAAGCAAAACATAGCATTATAGAAAGTTCTATACTAATTTTAACTTTTACCAGTTAAGTATTAGAAATAGATCGAGCGCTGTTTTTCAATATCGACAATTTTACTGCAGTTTGTTTTCTTTCTACTACACAGTTAGTTGGATTTTTCTACCATTTTGATACACTGATGAAAATCTATAGAAGTTATCGATAGGCGAAGATGATGCAATAGGATTTTTTTCAGTAGGACATTTTATCACGACATCTTTTTTTCTCAAAATAGTCACGTTATATGAATGGAAGTAAGCAGGAAGTGCCTTAGGAGAAAAATGCCGTTTGGCTATCGGCACAATGTTTTTCTTCGAGTGATGAATTGGTTCTCGGGATTTAGAATCCATTTTTAACCTTTAGCTTTATTTACTGTTAGACTGACGAATTTACTTCTGTGTCGCAGTGTCAACAGCAGATGGATTTTAACCGAGAAATAACTGTTGCTTTACAATATCGCCAATGTTTGTGTTGGCGACATCTCGGAAAAGCAGTCGCCAAACCATGGTCCTAACCGATAAATTACAATTAGAAAGAGTCGCGATGAAGCAGTTTCCACCAAAAGGAATTTCAAATTTCGTGTTTTTATACATTGAAACAAAATAAATTATTTGGTCTATAAAGATAAACTATAATAGAGAACAGAGCAAATTCATTTATATTTATGTGTGCGATCATAGAATAATCCCCTCTCTCCTCTAAAAAAAGTTATACCATTAAATCGAATGTAAATTGCGAATGAAAAAAATAATAAAAGTAAAATGTTATGTCGCTGCTCAAAAGGAAACATCAAAACTTTGATATTAAACAAAAATAAAATCCCCCCCCCCAATAGCCTTTGATCAATTTGATTAATTACTATGCAACGCACTTATCCGAATCAATTGGGACCGGACACCGTTCGGATACGCGATTGTTCGGATTACCGAAACCCGAATGCGATCCATGCAGTATATGAAACTAGATACTATACGAATATTGAAAATCATCACAGGCGGGAAACGTGCTTGAAGAAAAAGCAAAATAGGTGCTAATTGTCGCAATTTTACCTGGATTGTGGAAAATAATCACTTATTTTTCTCTATCATTGTACACCTTCATCTTTTCACTGCAAGGTCTCTGATTCTCTTGAGCAGCAGTAGTTGCGTAGGACAGCACTCTGATGGTTGTTCGTACCACTCCATAGCTGTCTCTAACGCAGAGACACGACATCATTTGACGGACCATTACTACTTTCTTTGTTCCTGTTGTTGTCCTCGTCTTCATCCGTTTCATCGTCGACAGGTCGGATTCTTCTTGCACGAATGTCACTATCTGCTCATTATTTAGCATTTGAAATCCAGAGTGTTCTGCATCACATGCTATCCAGGCTTCTACATCAACAAAACTCAACAAAAGAGCACGTATACACCCCTCACTTGGAAACAAACTGACCTAATATTCCACGCAGTTGTTTACCAAATCACACAACTGAAATTCCCCAAATATCCCTTATCTTAGATTTGAGGCCCATCACTTTTGGCCTCACGCGAAACAACAATTGAGCTTTGCACTGTTCGAAAACGTATTCGAACTTTGGTAAGTATATTTGACTCTCCGGATAATAAACGTTCGGATAAACGACGTTCTACTGTATACACTAATATGTATTAAATAGATTTTATCTCGTATTTAATAGATGCAATGTATTAGGGCGAGGCCTGCGTGATATTTTTTTAGAAGTTATCAGAAAATATATAACTGATATAGCCCGAAGTTTCTGACAAGCTACAAAACTTCCAACGTTGATACAGCCCTGACTATATATGACTAAATGTTATATAAAACCAAATTAATCAAAACTCTAATTTATATACTTAACAGAGCTATACGTATCTTTACAACTAGAAGCCTTAAGGGGTGTTCATTGGATATTAAATAGGATAATCGGTTTGGAAATTGCACTCCTATGAATATGATGGAGTAGCTGAAAGGCAAGTGATAATTATACTCTAAGTAAGCAAATAAAATGTGCGACGGGAATGCCGACCTACACAATTTTAAGGGATTCTATCAAAAGTGTGCACGAAATTATTGCCCTGCATGACTGATTAATTTGTTATAAAGGGAAATTAATGTTAGTTTTTGCGCTGCTGACATCTTGGTTATCGGTAAACGGATACAATGTAAATTGCATCGTTTTGATATGCTTATTATTATTCCAGTCCACAGTAAATCATTTTAGTTAGAAAAGGAGTTTATATAAATTTTATTATTTTTTTACTTAAACGCTTATGCCAAAATATAGTTTATCACTTAATTCGTAAATAAAATGTTTAGCGTGTATTGTTTTTGATGTAATAAAATTTCCAGTTTTGTACAGCTTAAGTTTGTTTTGCGGTTGAGGTAATAAACATTATTATTACTATTATAATTATTATTTTTAACTATTGAGCTATTTAAATCCATGTAATATACAACGATCAATTTGGGATTTAACGAACGAAGTATAAAAAAAATTTATATATATAAGATTTTCGTGATGCTGTAATAAATTTATTTCGTCGCCAAAAATGATGCCAACGGTTGTATCGCCAATATTTAACCAAGTTTCCATTGAAACGTTATTACAATGTAAGAGACGACGTTGCTTGCGAATATATTATAATTTTCTCTCTCTCTCTCCCTATATAAAGTTTCGTGATGCTTAGTGAATTTATTAGAACAACATAATACATGTAAAAGACAATTTAACAATTTGAGCAATGAGTATGAGCAATTGTATAATTTGTACAATGGGGGTTGGTGCACTGTTGGTTCAGTTAGTTTTTATGAAAATTAAATTACTAATGACGCCAATCATAATACAAAAAATTTCCATCGATATTTTTGAGTTTTATAAACAGCAAAAAAACTTTCACGCTCGATTGTTAAAATTAATCGGTAAGTAATTTCTTAACTATGCGGCACGATTAAATTTAGTTCTGCTCCTAGTTATTTCTTACACCCAGAAAATGTCACAATTCATTTTTAGCAGATACATTCATTAATAATCATTCAAATCTCTAAGAAAAACACAATTCACTGAAATATCATTTTAACACAATTTGCAGAAATTACGTTTGGCGACGGTAGCGAGTTGAACTCATGGCCATACTTTGTTTCTGTTGAGTCGTGGGTTGCAAGCCTGATACCACTGAAAATGCCATGCAGTGGGGGTGATACACGTTAAATCTTATAGATGCTCTAAGTCCTGACGTTTATGACTGGAGGCATGGAGAGTGAGGCTGCAGGTCAAATATCGTACTCGCCAATTGACTGAGGTCGAAAATTAAGAGGTTCTTCGCCAATAGTCTTAGAGTAGCTTCAGATTGCGATGTTAATAACAAAACAATAGATCAAAAACAACTAGGAATTCATTTTAGTTATTAATTTTATACGGTTAACTGAAAATTTTAAGTGTGGATTAGGCGAAGTAATCCAATGTACTACACAGTTTGCCTTCCCCTAACAATCTGTGTGTTATTTATGAAATGTGATGCTTCAAAATGTAATGATAAACAGCAATAATAAAATGTCTGGGTCAAAAGTTCTCCACAGAAACGTACAGAAATAAGAAACTTTACTAAAAAGAAAGGATATCAAATTCGTTTATATAACCTTGGACATTTTATAAAAATTAAGATTTATGCGGATTACACGACATGTAATTATGGTACTACTCGTTATAATTTTCAAAATGTACGATTTTTTTAAGATACTTTTTAAAGAAAAATTAAAAAATAAAAACAATCAACATTTTTTGTTGCTAAATATGGAAATAGATTCGCCTGGGATAAAAATAGCACTGCAACTAATTGTGATACAAAACATAAGTATCTTCCTCAAATCTTGATAGTTGTTTGATAATTAAATAACTGCGAATACCACTATTTCGTATTAAGCATAAACTGTTTATAAATTTTTTGAAAATCTTATTTACTTAAATAATATAAACAAAAGAAAATGGGTAATGAACACAGTAGCATAAAAGTTTACTATTGCAATCATAATTACTTCAGTAACAGCACCGTGGCCGCGGTAGCCAAGTGGTCTAGGCATCGGATCATAGTTAGCGTGTCATGAGTTCGATCCCAGTACCACTGAAGACCCGCCGTGTAGGGGATCGATGCACGTTAAATCTGTCGAGAACTCAAACGTCCTCCCGTTGGTGTGGTGTGGTAGTTAGGAGAGGGGGTGCCAGCTCAGGTGTCATCCGCGTCACTTGACCATGGTTCAAAATTACGCGGACCGTCCCCAAAAGCCCTCGTGTATAGCTGAACAGTAGGACGTTAATATTCACTCACTCAGTAACAATACCTTATTAACTAACTATTTGATTAAGGCACTCGGCAATTACGATTATCATTGGATAAATATTCGCAAAACCTGTGCGCCTAATTGAGAAAATGCTCCAATCTGATAGCTGCTTATATCAGTAACGAATCTTAATCTTTTTGTCACTAAAATTATGCACAGTGGTTCCTTGGTATGTGCTCACTTTGGAGTAAGTCCAATATTATACACTCTATGTTTGGAATGCGACAAAATCAATGGATGTAAATTTTGTGCACAGCTATGCTAACAAAACCATAATAACAATGTCTGGAATGATTAAGCAGTTTCAAATTTTCGAAACATCCTGAGGATAAGGAAAAAGAAAAATTCTTTGCCCAGATTTTTAATATAGGTTAAACCTGTTGATTCTCCAAAATCCAAGAAGAAAGACGTCAAATATAAAATTAAAATATAGCATTTTCATATAATTGCTTTAAAAAGCCATAATTAATATGTATTAATCAGTGCTCAAGTATTTTCATGCATTCTGATATCACCAAGTCAAAATATTCTTTTGGTTATGTTCTAAGATCTGGAACGAATTCAAGACTACATCCAAGCCACCACTGCTTAAGATATTCGACCACAAAACCATACCGACTTGCTTTCTGAAAACAACCATATACAAATTCCACAGCGTAGGTAATTTTAATTATAACGGGCTTGGAGCATTTGAACCTTCTCTAAATTGAAAATCGGACAACCATTTTCAGACAGCTGTTAATTACTTCCGTAATAAACCTGAACACATATCTACCCCACTCGTTATGAGCTGTCGGATTGTGTCGCATGAGATTAATGTAGAAAAACGCTTGTTTATAATTTTTACAGCACTGGAGACTGCCAACTTCAATTAAGCCCGCTTAGGTCAATGGGTCGTTTTTTTCCCCTCTGTGGTAATTGATTGGGCAATTATTGATTCACTTCCGATTATCGTCAATGTGGAATGCAGCTTTGAGTGTGGCGATCTTGATAACTACAAAATGGTCAGGCGGTGTCTTGAATAAAACATTTCTCGTTTCGTTTTTGAAAGGGGAAATAAAATACGGGAGGTGTTACCTTGAGAATATGTAGGTTAATTGAATACTAAAATACTTTAAAAAATACATAAATATGTTTTTGAATATTCAGTTTCCATTAGCAATTGGATGCTTGTCATAGTCATAAATAGCCTTGAAATTTAAATATTTATTCATCCTTTTTATACACCCATTGGACAGAAACAGCGTAATAATTGATACGCTATTTAAAATAAATAATTGAAATAGTAAGGTGTTTCTTTCCGAACACCAACAGCGTTAAAATGAAAAATGATCAAGACGCTGATAGAAGATATTTGGCAGTATTTTTTTATGATAGTTTGAAACTGAATTACATAGGAAGTATTGAAAGATGTGGTTGGCAATATAAATGCTTTCTAACAGCTCAATTAAAAATCGAAACATTTCTCTTGAAGTTAACTTATTAATATCACAACAATCGTTATACATTACATCAGCGTTTCTCAAACTCCCCTAGGGAGTGGGGCGCGAACATATTGAAAAATCGAAAATAAAATATTATTAATATTGAAAGTAAGCAAACACCAAATACATTCTGACATTATAAAAAATTAAGTACACATTTTCACTTATAAATGTATTAGTACTGCACAATGTTTTTATAACTTAATTAACAATGTTAAATTAAGAACAAAATTAAGAATAACCAATGGACTTGTCAAATATAAATTTATCTACACAAATTTGATCTTATCTTGATAATTTGTACGATTTATAAACTGCCGATTAAAAGTTACGCGATTCATTCCGCAATGCCACCGTTTTCTACGTAGGCACGCGTATATGATGTCATGAGGGAGTTAAAAAAGGTATAATACATAAATATACCTAAGCAAATTCCCTGAAATAAGTAAATCCTTCGCAAACATCGTCAAGGTCCTTTTATTGCATCCAAATGCTTTCTAAATAATTGTATAGATGCAGTGCACTAAAAAGACTTTCATCCAATTTCCGAACTTCCGAAATATGTGAATTTTCGTACATGGGATACACACACACAAATGATTTAAATACATAAAATCAACATATGGAAAACAGTATTAAAGTTTACATTTGTTAGTACATAATCAGCTTTTTTTTTTAGTTAATCTGCCCAAGCCTCTCCTTGCCATCTCAAGGCACCCTAATTTTCTCTCTGGGTCTCCCCCCCCCTGAAAGCCTCAAACGCCCACAAGGGGGCATTATCACCTACGTTGAGAACCTATGTACTAAACTAAACTCAGTGGCGCAACAGCCTATGAGGACCAAGACCTACTGTGCCCATCTCAATATTGTTTATATAGTACTCAATCTAAATATTAGACCCCACAAGTGTGTAACAATATCGGCTCGGTGGCTGAGAGGTTCTGCACGCATCGTAAGTTCAAAGATTGCGGGTTCGATAGATTTTCTGGATGTGAAAATCGTCGGCAACCATGTCATATGATTATATAGCATGTAAAAAACCCCTTGAGTGTCAATTCGACTCTGGTAGTCGGCAATATTTAGCATCCAACAAGAGCTTGAATTAAATAAATTTCAGCGTCCAAATTTAATAGCGAGAGTCGCCATTAGATGTCACCACCATGAAATGACACACACATTTGAGGACTAGCCGTGTCTGCAAAGGCTTCGTTGCCAATATGCAGCCCATTGGAGGAAAAAAAGAAGAAAGAAAGTATATAACAATGAAGATTATTGCTTTCCCATAAAAGGTAAAAAATAACACCATGTAACCACATAACATTGCGTAAAAAAATTGAACGAGATTTGCTTATCTTTCGATTAAAAAACTTCAAGGTGAATGATACATGAAAAGGGCAACGGAAATTCTCCATAATCCCTCTTTATTTCAGCAAAATAAGTATAATTGTTAATAAACTTTGATATCAGATGACCTCGAATGTCTAAATTAGCCTTAAATGGATATAGTGCGTGGAACTTGCAGCAAGCGTGATACGGAAGTACTACAGTAAGGATTGTATCAGAAAACGGCCCATTACAGCCAGAATCTTTCCCACACATGACCCCAGAACAATTTGTACTTTTTAAAAAAACAACGGTCATCAAATTGAATATTTTCGGTCATTCGCGTGATCATTTCCTGGGAGAAATATAAGTATATTCTTATCTCTTTCTGAAATACATACCATTTTGTTTGGAAGATGCAATTTATTTCTATCTCTTGGTATAAAATAGATATAACTAAAGTTACAGAGGTCAGATGAATAGTGTATATTTGTATCAGTAGCGCACACAAACATTTTTCAAGGGGGGAGTCCAGGATCAAAAGTCCCCCAACTTGTATCATGCTTCAAGACAACACCAATTGATTCTTCTGATTTTGTTAACAAAAACAGTAAAAAATAAATTTTTGAATTAATAATTAGCATTAATTAATAAAATAAATTGTTAATTACAAATACTTAATTAAATTTTATTTTATATATATATAGAATTATCATCAATCGAAAATAACTGAAGGGCTTTGGTGTCCGTACCCCCAGAACACCTCCCTTATGTGCGCCACTGATTTGTATTGAAAGTTATATATTCTAATTGGTCAACAGGCAGTTTTCACCAATGGTCAATGTACAGAAGTTGGTCTATTGAATATGGCATGGCGCATATTGGCATTGTATATGAAAAATTAAATCAACATCGGAAAAGGGAGAGATTTTATAATATTTCAATTTAATTTATACGTTATCTATTTTTGCATTCATTATCAACGTAAAGTCAACGTAAGTTCTAAACTGTGAATTCTAATCAAAGGTTTTAATGAATTTTAAGCATTTGCTTCGGTATTTGTTGAATAATATTCTTTAAACACTTCTGACATTCCTCATAGATACGATTGCCATATGAAGATGAGAACAGTTAAAACCACGACGAGAAAAACCTTATCTCCATCTCCTCGTTGAACGAGTTTATTTTACCACGGGAAGAAACCCAGTAAACTTGTATAATTAATGAATAATTTTTAAATTAAAGTAATTTTAGTAAATCTTAATGATATATCTGATACCTTTAAAAATGACTTTTAAATTTCTTTTTTTATTTCTATGGTATTTATGAGAAACAGATCTTAGAACAGCGGGCAAAATACCCGCTCTTAGACAAACGATGAGAAAAACAACAGTTAACTTTTTTTGGTAAAATTGAGGGAATTTTCCTTGCATCCTCAGCATGCCATCTCTGAGGACCAATCACATTGCTTTCTTTCGTACAATTAGTTCGTGGAAAAGTTTTAAATTTTTAACACCGACTTCTTTGCCGCGTCCAGATTGGCTATGCTTAAGACCGCCTGCCGTCCTGATCCAAATTTAGCTGTATTTTTTTCCTACAAATTTTTAATACACATGTTTAATTTAATACAATAACTTCGAAATTTTTTTACATTTCAGGCATTAAAATATTTTTTAAACTAGTGGGCATATGTAATACACATCCAAGTCGCTCAAAATGCTCAAAATTAGAGCCCGATGCATTTTACGCATTCGCACAAAACACCCAACGAGTATTATTAAGTTATTAGGAAGGTAAAAATTATACTAAACTATACATTATAACAATTTCCTACTTAGTAAATTTGGTGTAACGTGACACCTAGCCTCTCTTTTTAGACACGGGCGTAGTCAAAGTTCATCTTTTCAATATATTGGGAGAAAATTAGACAAAACAATGAACTTTTAAGGTGTATGCTATCATTTATTCGTAAGCTAAATTTTTAAGCAACATACAAATTAATAATGATTTTATTACAAATAGAGGTTAGTACGTGATTTGATCTTAAATAGCCTCGAATGACTTCCTGGTTTTAAAACACTTCTCATTTACGTTTTGCTGCTCTGACAATAATAAATATTCCACAATATCTTAAATTTTTTTTCATTGTCAGATTATAAAGCAAAGATTTATGCCGCAATTCATTTCCAGTTTTCTGTTTACTACTTGAATTGACACATGTGTAGAAGGGGTAGGAGTAGGATTAAACAAAAACGAATGGCAGTCAAACATTACTTCGCCTAACTAATGATCATCCTTAACCTAAAACTGCTTCGGCATAGTCAAACGCAGAGATCAACTCATGATAAGTTTAAGGCAATACAAAATCTTCTTAACTTTGATAACGTTAACTACATATCGTACACTATAATAAAGATGTTGTTCTCTTGTCACGTGTTAGTTAAATAAAAATAAAAACTCTTCATTATAATGTTTATTGTAATTCAAACAAAGTGACAAGTTGACACTATCAGGTTTCGTTATCTTGCTTATCACTCGCTATGATTACCCATTATAAATTTCACTAAGTGGTGTTACTAGTTTTGTTCTTGGGGGAATTTGAAGATATATGGGTCAATGGTTCAAAAGGTGGCTTCCAGAAAAGCGTCGGCTTCTATTTAATATACATTGTTTTATGGTTTTATTCTTGGATCGAGCACTTGGCATTCAAACAATCTATTGGGAAGAATTACAAGAACTATTGAGTAATATTTATGGGGGAAAAAAAGCCAGTCTCATTCATATTATATTAAAATGAAAATATCTAAAGGGTGTGATGGATCTGTACGGTTTCCACTAACCTCCTCAATATTTCTTTAAAGTTTTATTTATTTCAACCAATCTCCACCGGGAGCCAAAGCGTGATTTATGCAAATGAGAAATATTATATAAGTTCGGGTTTCGCGAGTTAACTTGAAGAGAGAGTAGTAAAGTGAAGAGTTAGATTTTTTGAAATCAAATGAATTGAAGCATCGGTAAATCAACACGCAGTTGTTGACAGTATTAGTAGTGACGCGACGTGCTACACCGGAGAGCTGTAGATTGAAGTTGGAAAGTCGAGTGTGGATCCTTAGCCATTATCCGATCCAGCCAGTAATAACTTCTTCATCACGACGGACCTGCCGAAGCTACAAGGATAAGGTTAGTGATTTAGAAATTTGTGAATACGTGTACGTGTGTTAGCTGTAATTTTGTACGTGTTGATCTTTCGCGGATTCAGTCCCGATTCCGTAGTTCCGCTAGTAGTAACTCCTTCTCATACTCCACTGTGTTTTATTGTTCTTAAATTCTAATCGTGTGTTTGTAACCTTCCTTGATTAAGAGGTATCAATAAATATAGTGATTTGTAACTATGTCTCTTGAATTCCCTAATTCGTCAACACGTCCAGAAACCTTTAACGTTAGACGGGGAGATGATAATCTTAGATGATGATCTCTTTATATGTCACGACAAGGGTATCTATCATTTGTAGCAGAAAATCATAAAATATACTATGTTTATATTGTATATATATGGAAGTAAAGCCACTCGCTCATCTCGAAGTCTCTGGAACTATTAGACCTACAGTCTTGAAATTTGTCAGGAATATTGCTTTTAATGAGTCGAGATCTGCCAAGAAAGGGTTTTTCGAGAATTATTCCCACAGGCAGTGGCATAGCATACACATCCGCATCGCGGTGGAAGGGGGGGGGAAGAGAAGAGCTTTGTAATGGATGTCCCCAGACATCCATCAGTGATTGGGAGTTAAAATGAATACCAACCATAATAAAAATATAATTTATTAATTCTTTAATAAGTCTCACAACCCCAGGGTAGGAAATGCACTTATATTGAAGTATTGGAGCGAACACGAGGTGGACGAAATATTTAATTAAGAGTAGAATCACTTACTTTTGGAACGTTTGGTAATCTACGTTCTAAATAATCGTAATTCCTATCTCAGATAATCGACCTCTGGTCGATTTGATTCTAATTCAAATATCTTATTGACTGAACCGTCAATTATCAATCTATCTTCCAAACTATAATTGACTAGTATTATAAGAATTATTCAGTAGCATTTATAAAAGGAATAAAATTTAGCCCGTCTCATTTAAATTGTATTAAAATGAAAATATCTAAAAGGAATTTATCCTTCATAGTCAAAAATCAGAAAATATATTCGTTTATAATGTACTTAATAGAAAAATAACTCACACTCATTCGGTCATTTCTCTCGAAGTTTCCGGAACTATTAGACCTACAGTCTTGAAATGTGGCAAGTGTTCTCCTTTTAACAAGTAGAGACCCGCTAAGAGAACGTTTTTCAAAATTCTACTCCAAAGGGGATTTGCGGGGGTATTATAGACAAAAATTCCAATTTTTGAGCTAATAGACTAACATATTTGAAATTTGTTAAGCATTTTTCTTTTGAAGAGTCGAGATCTGTTAAGAACGGTTTTGTGAAAATCAATTCCCAAGGAAGATTGCAGAGGGTTGCAATGCGTTACCCCCCCCCCCTAATAAAAGAAATTCCCGTTTTTGAACATTTTTAATTTCACAAGCATGTTTCTTTTAATGAGTAGGGATGCTCTAGAAATGGTGTTTGAGGAAATCGACCAAGAGTGAGAGGTAAACAAGGGGGTAAATGATTAATATACTTCTCTTTTAGTTCAAGTCCTGTCCTCTTTAAATCCAAAGGTATAGGCTATAAGAATTTTTTTAATACAGTTGAAGGGAAATGTTAGGACTTAGATAAGAATAACCTAAAAAGAATATATGTTCTCTTACAATGTCACAAAAAACTCAGAAAAGTGGGCGAGCAACGTCTAGTAATATACACATGTATAATCATAAGGAAAAATCTCGAATGCGCTCGGATGAGTTTATTTGGGATGGGAGGGTTTATATAATTTTTACAAGCTTTTATTTAACTTGTAATATAATTTGTTCGGGTGGAATCTTGCAACTCAATTTTGAAGCTGATATCTTCAACCGAATGAGCTGAAATTTTGTATACACGTTTAGTTTGGATGACAATGCATGTTTTGACCATTTATATTCCGATATTGCAATTAGTTAAAAGATATTAATTAAAAACCTTAAAACGCAGAATTGATTTACCCCTGTGGGCTCTTAATTCCGTTGTGCTAGGCGACGCAAAATAAAGAACGATGAGGGGAATTTTTTTTTTTTTTTTGATTTTTGACGTTTTTAAAACAACGATCTAATTTTTCTTGAAACTCAGACAAAAAATAATTAGAGAATCGGAAAGATTTTGCCACGATACAGTATAATTTTTTTTACAAAATAATATTTGTATTTTTATTTGCTTCTCTCATGATTAAAAACCAGAAAAATTATTTTAAAAAAGCAATGAGAACAAAAGTGACTTTTTTAAAAATTAAAATGTAACCAAGATTAGTAAACTTTTGAAATATGCTTGCATAAAAATTAATGATCATTGTCAAAAGTTGCCTATCCTGGTTTGGACTTGAACTGGTATTATTCAGGCATCCAGAATATTTTTGAAAATATATATTGAAAATTAAAATGATTTCTCCTTTGAGCTTTCATAAAACTTTTTGATCTTTAAAACTGCAAAAAAATCTGCTAATAAATACATAGTTAAGAATATTTGTTTCGGCTTTCAAAGAGAAAAAAGTAATAATAAAATCCACTATAACATAATTTAAAACTTTTTGATCAGGTCTTCGGAGCAAAAGAAATTAAGGAAATTTCAAAAATATGTTTTTAAAATCATTGTTGCTCAAAGGTAAGAATTTTGAGAAAAAAAATAGTTTTCAGCAAGAAAAGTAATTCAAATCAGCACCTTTTACGAAGTTTAAATATCATCTAACTATAAATATTCTCATAAATTATTTTTTACTAATCGTAGTGCTTAAAAAAGCTGACATTTCAAACATTTTAAGAATTATTATACTAAGCATATTAAGAATTTTTTGGTTGGAATTCCTATTCTCTCTCTCTCTTTCTCTTCCCCCACTGCAGTCTGATGTGTCTTAATCATGTCACAAAATCTTCTTAGTACTAATTTTCAAATAATAAATGCAACATAAACTTCATTTATATCTTCCTCAGTTAATTTTGAAAGACATTTTTTGTTATCACAGCGCTCTTGAACACTTTGCTTGAAACTAGATGTGAGTAACGATACATGTCACAGAGATCTCTTGTGATAATTATCTTACCAAAATAAAAATTCATCGTTACAGGAAAGAGAGATATATACATATTATCAGCTGATCTTTCTCTCATTATCATGGTTGTATGTCATTGTCAGAAAAGTTAATGGGGAAAAAAGCATATAGATTCTTAACTAATAGCTAAAAGGGATTTCTTAAAACAGTTCTTTGGTTTTATGGTTTGTTTCATGGGGGGGGGGGGGTCCACAAGTCATACTAATTATATTTAAGCATTATCTTTTTTAAAATTCAAAATCAATTAATTTTGAAAAGTGAACACCTCTCTCTCTCTCTCAATTTTGCTTTTAAATTTATTCCGTTGAAAACAAATATTTAAATGATAATTTTAAAAAATAATTCAAGGTAATAAATGATTACCCAAAATATTGTTCGTGAATAAAAATGTTTCTTTATATTCATATTTGACCTGAGAAGTTTGAAGCATTCAAAAATATTTTGGGGCCGTAGGGACTAAATTGTCATGTCAAAAGTTAATAAAGGATTTTGAGTCTAGTTTCCGCTCATAATGGTGATAAAGGGAAAATAATGGGGATTTTTGCACATTGAATGGAGGAACTATGCATAATATTTCATATAATTCTGTAGTATAGAAGTTAAATGACATCTCGAGTAATGTCGTTGTCACTGCTCAATAGTTCATGAAATCCGTCACCGATAGCCTTAGTGTAACTATTGGAAAATATTAAACTAATTCACCTAAATACACGCTAAAGGCTGTTTTTGAAGAATAAATCCCTAAGATATTTGATAATGAGGAGCAATATAGAGCTTGTTTTAAAAAATATTGAAATTTTAGTGGTTGGATAAATATTTAGAATTTATTGTAGCAAATGAAATATAAATCTTGGAAAACTATGCTAATGCTTAGACATGTGTGCCAATTAGCTAACGTTTCTTTAATTTATTATGTGAAAAAGATTATATTTATTTCAAACCGAGCAGCAATATTTCATTAAGTTTTTAGAACGTGATGTGCTCAGAAAATGCCGGTTTCCTTGAAAAATGAATTGGAATTTTGTAAAAATATATAAGAGTTCATTAAAATTACTTGCAAAATCTTGGCAATTTAGGAGCTAAGTTATTGTGCTAGCCAGAGATTGATATTTGATGTAACAATCACGACAATTTAATATAATTATTCCACGGATGAAATAAATTTTTCTTTCAAATTTTGAAGAATATTATTTAAGTTAGTGTAGAGGAAACACACAGCTTTTAATCTCTATTTAACAGAAACTGTTATCCTGCTAACAAATATGCTCAAATATTAAGTAACTTTAATCTATATCCTTATGAAACGACCGTTACTGTATCGTTATAGTAGTTCATGAAATTCGGTGCCATAGCCTAAATATAACTATTTGAAAATGTTAATCAAACTAATTCCTTTACATCAACACTGAGGGCTTGTTTGAAGAATAATTCACAATCACATTTGATGATGAGTTTCAGAAAATTTTAAACTATATCGAATTTGAAAAAAGTATTAAAATTTTGGTAGTTGAATAAATTCTCAGACTTATGATACATCGAAACATATATTACGGATTCATAATGTGTTTAAGATATCCGACTACTTGCGACAACTTTAAAAAAGAATGGTAGTATGGGGATTTTGTTTACACTTTTTAGATTTGTTTGGTACATTTTAAGAAAAATAGGCTAAATATAAGATGAGAAAAATAAATTATTGTTAATAAAATGCGAAAAATGGGTAAACATTTACAAAAAATAACATAAAAAGGGCCCATTCTGTACCAAAAGTTTATGAACAAATTTTCAGTTTTTCAATTCCGATGTGTTGCTAGTTATTTATTTTTGAAATTACCTTCAGAATAAGAGATATTTTAATTCTTACAAATCTAGTGAACTTTATCTTAGTTATTATATGAAATTTCTTAAAATAACAGTGATTACATTCGCATAAGGGACTGTAAATTTTGTAATAAAACAGTGATTGATAAATCTGAAGGTTTAAACACTTCTACTATTATACAGATAATACACAAAAAATTTCAGTTAAGCATTTTCAAAACTTTTTCAGCAATCGCTGTCTCCGTTTGAGCATTTTCAAAAAAACAAATTTCGATTAAAACGTGTTTTAATGTATGACATCATGCTTAAAGTAATGGCATCTGCTTTTACTAAAACACTTGTAGTTTTTGTTCTAGTGAACAGAAAATGAAAAACTTGGTATTTTTAAAAAGTTAATAAGATGGTCTATAAAATAAAATAATAAAAATACTGTAAATTTTTGGCGAAATTCCCAACTTTAGGGTAGTCGGATACCTTAAATTTAATCTATTTTTAAAAAAAGGTCACTCACACACACACACACACAAACTTCTCATGAATACATACTCAAAGTGAAACCTTATAGAATGAGACTTCACAGATATTTTCGAATTGACAGGAACCACTCCACATACCTGAGAGGAAACTTTCCTCCGATATACCCTACTTAGGCGCCTTTCAAAAACATGATCTCTGAAAAAAAACTCCAGGTGTAATTGCCACTTCATTATCTCCTTAATGATCGAGGGAGACAGAAATAAGTTAATAAGGTTAATGGCCCGATGAAGGTCACATTCGTGACGAAATTCTCAATGAATCTCAACACTCGATCCACAAAAACATTTCACAATTTAAAGGACGCAGACCAAACAGAACGAGATAACCGTTAAATTACGGCAAAAAATCGTGTCCTCCGACAGTCGAGGGACATTCAACAGGTTACCGCCGGCAACCGGATTCGTCAAAATTCTTTTTTGGAAGCACGGCAGTCCATGTCTGTACCCAACTCCTGTTCTTTCAAATAGCGAGGAAGTGTGATGGTAATTGAAATGGATAGCATCATTTAAGGCCGTGTTCGCTCAAAAGAACGTCAAGCCGTGCAATCATCTCCAGCCTCGCCCAGTCGTAAGCAAAATTTTGCCAACTACCCACCTTTCAATCTCGGTCGAGCATCGTGTAATTCTGATCCAGATAATTGTGTAATAAATAGGACGCGTGATTATATGGAAAAATATACTGAATTGAAGGATTGTGGATGTTGGAAATGATTGGTTGCTGAAGATGTAGGGTTTAATGATTGTGTTTTTAACACATTATGCGCTACTAATCATCCAATTTGTACTACTTTCTGTACGATTTTTAGGATGCTTTAGTAGTATTGTATTCTGTTGTATTGTATTGTAGAGTATTGAATTCTTTGCTGACTGAATGCATTTAAGATAATTTTGGTGATAAGTTATTTTTTTTAAAAAAATATTATCCGAAATAAAATTTTAAGGAATAATTGAGAGTATAGAAAGTACTCGAAACAACTCATAAGACTAAAAGAAATTAATATATATATATATATATATATACATACATACAGTCGAGACTCTCGCTAATTCGAAGTATATGCTCAGCCCTTAGAAAAACTCTTGGTATTTTGAACTAAACAATACGTTTTGGTATACTCAATATTTCGAAGTAAAATCTGTGGATGACCAGAATACTACATGCGATAATTCGAAGTGATCTAATAAAATTCTCAGCAATTCAAATACTCACTATCACGTAGAGTCCTGTAGCAAACAGGTTGGAGCATACATGTCTTGTGTTGTATTGTCTCTGCTTGTCTCCCCTGTAACGTAGCCCCTTTGATGACCATCGGAGTTGACTCCGATAACTTCGACATAGAAGCTAAGCGCCATTAAACAAACTACGCAACTTTTTCATTCAAAATCATGTTGTTACTGGCGTTTTTCAAGCTTCTTTTATTCTAGAAAAATCTGCTGACAAAGTTAAACTGAGTGTCACAAATTTTTTCGACAAAAAATAAAAAACAACTAATTATGTACCGTATGTTTCCTTTAATAGTTGTTTTTAATACGTAAATGTATACTTTAAAAACAGAACTTTTATCTTCTGTATAACATTTATACTGTTTTATACGAACTTTTAAAAAATACTTTAAAATAATTTTAAACATATGTACAATTGTTGTTCTATTACATAGGTTCAAATTTGAATATGTTAGAAATTTTTTTTTCTCTTCGTGTATTTTGGGAGTTTCTTCCAACCCTTCTTGATAATTCGAACTCTTGAAAATTCGAAGTTTTTCATTGGTCCCTTCAATTTCGAATTATCGAGAGTAGACTGTATATATATTTCAAAAATATACACAAAATAGTTATTAACCTAAGATAACTATAGCCATGATAGTAAAAGTCTTAGCCACAGTAGTACTAAAGCAAACTCCTGGCCTAAGGCACCAGGATTGCAGGTTTAAACAAAGTTTTTCGGCCAACCAACCTTCACCTGTATTTGCCAATACTCTGGGCCATAGGGAAAGTAAGAAATGTCAGGAGAAGTTTAACTATTATTATAAATAAAACCATAATCTCTTAATGTAAAACGATAACATTATAGCCTATAGTAATAACTAGAATGTTTTAAAATCAAATCTAAAACAATTAGATAAAGACTTACCACGTGAGTACAGAAAAAACCATTTTCCCGGTCGACAGAAAGGTGAATATCAGTAACGCATAAAATTAGTAAGTTTTGATAAAATAACATTAAGTTTATAGATATACATTTAAAAACTCTAAATAATAATAATAATAATTATATATAGATATATATATTTAAATATAAAATTTATCATATTTGTTATATTTATTATATTTGTATATTTTTCAGATGAACAAAAAGAACAAATACTTCATGTCATTGACGGTGAACAATTTGTTCGCATCGCTGTCTTATGACTTTAAAACGAATTGATTCGAAGTTGATGTTTTCGTAGATTTGTTTCGCAAATTATATGCCTTGAACAAACTTAATAACGTTATTATTAAACAGGAATTATCGATAACAACAATCTTAGCTGCGGGGTATTTCCTAACAAGTGAAAATCATGCCAGTTAATAATATGTAGTTCTGAAGATAATAGATTGGATAATGGGTCCTAATAAAAAAAAGTGTTTGCCCCATTTCAATATACCAACAAGAGTTACAAGAGTCATGGATAAAATTTTTGAAAAAATTTAGGAAAAAACGGGGAGCAGAGAGGTAGCAAAAGTCTGTGAAGTCGTTAAAAAGGGTCATCATTGAGAGGAGTTTAATCCAAATATAAATTGATAAAACGATTATATTGAGAAAACTAGTGTTCAATTGAGTTAGGGTGACTAGATTTATCCGTAAAGATGTTGAGAAATAAGAGAAGAGAGACTGTCAGAGTGTATTATGATGAGCAACCCAACAGAAAGACGCCGATTAGAAGAAAACTCAGCCTGAAAAATAGTATTATAGTTATTAATCTTAACATGGTAGGATTTCAAAGAGGGCCCGTTGTTGAACGTTTCCAAAGCTTTATGTTTTTATACTGATGCCTAATGGAATCCGTTATCTTTAAAAATTTATCAATCCAGATACCAAAACTCCTTTTCCATACAGGTGCTCTGAGACTTGAAATAATATTTATGGTAATAGAGCAACCAGAATCAATATGGTGGCTGTATATTAAGACTCGTTTGTACGTCCGAATAGCTGCTTCATTTTAAGACTTTCCTCGACCCGTTGATATTTTCTCTTCATATCAAACCAACTCAAAATCTGTGATTTTTACTATAGTGCCAGGTGAAATGTCTTTTAAACACATCTATATCATTTCCAGTTAAACGTAGATTCAGTACTTCACAAATGTAAAGTATAAATATGGTTTCGAATTGGGAAGGGGGCTGTGAATCTGCTTTAGAGAATTATACAGTGTACATACTTTTCAGCAACGCCTAATCTTGTGAATATGGTCACGAACTCGTGACCGGAGTTTCGAGGGTTTGAGTCCTGATGCCACTGAAGACCGACAGTGTAGATGGAAGCGATGCACGAAAGGTCTATCCATTCTCAATGTCCTCCAGTTGGTGTGGTAATTAGAAAAGGAAGGTGTCCTCTCAGGTGTCGTTCTCGTCACTTGACCAAGATTACAAATTATAAGGTCCGTCCCCGATAGTTCTCGCGTAGCTTTGAAGTGCGACCATTATAAACAATCAATCAGTGAATTTATACCAATACATGAATTAAATTAATTAAAGGCTCTAATGAATGTCCAAGTAATGATGCGGATAATAAATGGATCACACGATGTATTCGACATCTAATTTTTCTCTTCTAAAAAAATAAATCGACATTTAACGCATAAATACATTTTTACGCGTGAAATGGCTGCTTCGATAGATCAAAATCTATCAAATCAGACGCTCATAAATTATAAGCCAAATGATAAAAGTAACGGATCCCAAGCCTACCAATTTCAGGCCACAATTTCCAAACAGATAAATATTTATAGTTATCATTATTATTACGATTAAATCACGACTTAATCTCTGGCATATCAAAATCCCACGAGGTGCGTATAATCAAACAGGGGGGGGGAGGCAATGGATGGGAGGGGCTAGCAAGATTGACAGCGCCGGGACGACTTCATCGCCAACAACAGCGTTAAAATGGCGGTTGTTGTACAGCTTTAATGGATTCTTCTCGTGTTCTGCAATGACTCTTAATTGAAGGGTGTAATACCTTCGCCCTGCTCTCAAATGGTGTTGAGAAAACGAAAATGGTGCTTCGGCATTCAGTTGACGCCAAGGGCTTCGACGATTTTCGATGCTCATCAATTACGAGGAAGATCTCGTTCCAGGATTCTGAATGAAAGGGTATAAAAAAAGATAGCCAAACTCGTCTGATTCTAGAATTCTATGCTCCGTTTTCGTTAAATTGTCCACTGATTAAAGATAAAAAGTCTGTGAATCGGTGGGACGTAACTACGAAAACCAGCTGGTTAAGTATTTAATTAAATACAAAAGGTATTCCGCTGGAATATATATTTAACTCGACTTTTTTTCCCTCTCCTTCAGGTATTAGTAATCAAGTTCCGAATCTTTCCGAAGAAAAACAAATGTTTAAGTGGAGCTTTCATTTATTAAGTACTTGTCATTAATCATCAGACTCTCAATATAAATACTACCTGTCGAGTACCAAAGTTACTTCACACGTTGATTTTCTTTCATTCCTATCGCTCGGTTTGCGACATTGAATGATATCGACGTCGTCTACAAGGAACCTATTACAAGAAATCGTATTAATGCGCGTATTTAATGAACTAACTGAATAAAAACGCTTTCAGATGACAAGTTTTTAAGATAGAGATCTTTAGATAAAAGAATTTTTTTTTGAAAATAGTGTTTCCTTCTCAGAATGTTCGTTACAATTTAATGTGTGGTGGAGTCCCAAAAACTCGGCCTAATGTGGACCGAAAGATGTCCAAATTTGTGAAAATGTTGGGTTATTGAGACTGGGATTAAAAAGATTAAGATCGAGTGTTTCCACAGAGAAAAGATTGCATGTATTGTTTGCTTGAGAATACAACAGAAAATAAACTGCCAAAATACCCTTAAGGTATCCGACTACTTGTGCGACAACTTTTTTTTTCAAGAAATGGAGATATTGGGATTTTTTTTCTGTGGTTTCTAGAATTGTTTAGTATCTTTTAAGAAAAATATGCTACAATTAAGAAGGAAAAAAATTATTATTACTAAAATGGGTAAAAATTTACAAAAAATACCGTAAATGGGGCCCATTTCGTACCAAAAGTTTAAGAGCAAATTTTCACTTCAAATTCTTTTTTTTTTCAATGAGGCGGCGCATTGGTACTTTAAACCTTTGCAGACCTAGTACATTCCCCAGGAGCTGGTTTATATAGGCGATACCAATTACAGCAAGCAATTTTGACGCCCAGTTTTCTCCACAGAAGGAGGTACCTGAGCTCTTGGCGATGCGAACCAGTACTAGGATTTAATTTTGCCGAGAGCATCTAAGCCAAACAGACACTCTAAGGATCTTTTACATGCTGCATAATCATCCGACATGGCCACTGTGAATTTTCTGCATCATGAAAATCAACCGACTTGGGCCGGGGTCGTACCCGCAACCTTGGGTGCAAAAAGCCAGCGACAAACCAACCACGCCACCCAGCCGGCACTTCAAATTCTGATATGTTGCTATGTTATTCATTTTTGAAATGACCTTTGGGATAAGAGATATTTTAATTTTTACAAAAACTAGAGTACTTTATCTTAGTTATTATATGAAATTGCTCAAAAAACCGGTGATTATATTCACATAAGGGACTGTAAATTTTGTAATAAAACAGTGATTGATAAGTCTGAAGATTTAAAACACTTCTACTATTATACAGATCATACATAAAAAATTTCAGTTAATTATTTTCAACACTTTTTTTAGCAATCGCTGTCCCCGTTTGACCATTTATAATGGCATCTGCTTTTACTAAAACACTTGTAGTTTTGTTCTAGTGAACAGGAAATAATAAACTTGGTATTTTTATAAAGCTAATAAGATGGCCTATAAAATAAAATTAGTTGACAAAATTCACAATTTTACGGTAGTCGGATACCTTAAACAAAGGAAAAGTACGTACTTTATGAAGGCATAGAGTAGGGGGTGGCGAACCTTTCTGGATCAACGTGCCATTTTTTCTACAGAAATATTTAATGAGTTATAGATGTTTCTTCCAAACAATTTTGACTTGTTGTTATTGGGAAAATAATGAAACTAAATACTAAAAACTCAAAACTATTTACTACGAAAAAATACATTTTGCATTGTAAAGTATTAAATGTTTTTGTTATGTGTACAATTCAAATTAAAGTAACATTAGTGTGATTTCTGTTGTTACAGATTAAATAACAAATAACTTATATTAGGATTGTAAGATGTTACTTTTAGCAGAATGTATGCTGAGTTGGAGTCATTCACCAAATGGTTTCCAAATGAGTCTTTAATGTTATTCATCTCTGAAAATAATGACTCGCAGGTATAGTTGGATGAAAACATGGTTAAAGTAGCATATATATGAACCAGCTTCTACACACAGTTAAAATGTGTGTGGAATTGAATTCCATGTTTCCAAAATTTTGTTACTCGCATTTTTAATTATATTTCTTGTTTAATCATTTATTTCAATCAATTCCAACTTTTTTCTTGTTTCAATAAGTTTTTGAATCCATATTGAACTAGACTTGCATTTCAAATTCTTCAATTCCCAGCCAATCGAATTGGGACAAGTTCAGTTTACCAAATGAGGTCACATCAGGGAACGTAATAAATGAGCGTTTTCTATAATTCTTTGAACTGAGCAAATCTCGCTGAAAATTCCTTGATTGACGAATGAATTACGGAAATATTTTGAACTAAAATGCAAACCGTTTTTTTTTCGGTATCGTGCCATTGGTTCGCCATCCCTGACATAGAGCATTTACTACATGAAAGTGAAAACCAATGAACACAATAGTGTACTGTAATTTACCTGATCAGACACACCTCAGACAGATACTTTATGAAGGCATAAAGCTGTCTGCAATGAAATTTAAGTAGCCGAGATTGTAAAAACTGGCAACTTATTTTAAAGGAAATGCGTAACGTTCTGTTGTCTTCCGTACTGCACTCTGCGTTTTGCTGCTTCACACGAAGATGACGAAAAAAGAGTAAATCCATTAAGGACTTTTTTCAATGGCTCGATAGCTTAGTCCCTCACTATTTAGGAGTTTTTGCGATGTTCTCAGAAAAACATGTTCATCATTTTGCAGCATTTTTTTCATTAATTATGACAGCAGCTACAATTTTTGCATCGAGACCTTGAACGGGTCAGCATGTGGGATTTTTTGATCTGTCAGGGTGTGGTCAAGTTATCCGGATGTTTCATATTTTGTCTCCTATACTGTAAAATCAAATATGTTTCAAAAGTTTCGTACACAAGTGAAAAAATACGTATTTTTAGAACATTCTTAAATCTTTTTTGTTTATCCAACGTCAGTACTTGGCATCTTGACCATTTGACGCCAAGCCTCCCAGTACCGACTGACAATGTCGTCAGTCGGGTACTCATCGAGTCCAGTGCATTGGAGCAGTGGTTGCCATCCATTCTGGCAGGGCCGCAGAGTGGGCAGGCCTCGTCAGCAGCCAGGACAAGCCAGTTGAGGTATACTCCCAAAAAGTCATGTCCGGCGGCTAGGCGAAAGCGGGCAACAGCCTCGGTTCTCTCCAGGTGCTTCGGGATTGGACCCACAGAGGCCAGAGTTTTTCATGGCTTTCGGAGGCTCTTGATTTTTTTGGGTCACGGTGGTATATTTGTCAATGAATGTGGAAATAATGCTCTTTGCTCTTCTGAGAGTCAAGGGGACATCCGGTTGAGACGGCTCAACTCCCTGCTTGTCTTTTTGGTCGATTTTCTCATTGTCGGGAATGCTATGTAATAAACGCGTGTCTGAATTACAAATTCACAAATTTATTCGAAAACCGGAACAGAGTCTTCTGTTAGAAAATATGTTCCAAGTTTGGATCGGGCTCTTTAACACTTAGATAAGACAACCTTAAATCTGTTGTAACTCCATGTCCTCACAGTGTGTTAGTATAAAGAGTGGAGTTTTAGTTCAGGGGAAGTTCACATCACTTGACCATTGGTCAAGATAACGAGGCCCATCGCCTCTAATTCTCGTGTAGTTTTTGAATGCGACATTAATAAGCGTCAAACTAATTAATCTAAAAAGTCATGTTTCTTTGAATTCACCATTTTTCGATCACTTTAAGAAAATCTTAGCAATATGATCAGAAGGCTGACACAGATGATCATTGAGGAACATGGACTCTCTGTCGGATAATCTGGTGCTGAGTATGAACATGAGGTCATGCAACCATGAGGGGAGGTAACATACCTTACAAAGGGATTTTATTTTGTTGCTTTTGCTCTTGGCTAGATAATATTTTGTACCTATACCATTTTGTCAATAAGCCTTTTTCTGCTTCGTTCCATACTGCATGCATCCTAATTTTCTTGCGACTATGCTTTTTATCCTTTAAGTAGTTCATTGTGCCTGAAGTATGAATTTAATTTCAGCAGCAGAATTGCAACAAAATTAAAAGTTTGGCTTAAGTTCTGCACAGCAGTGTGCATTATTTTAAATTTCGAATAGATACTTAACTTAAATAACCAACATGGGTAGAAATTGATAAATGTCTAGGTTCACTATTGATAAATGCCTTAATTTTAAAATAGTGTTTATAAAATATTCTGCTATTTTCTTACCTGATTTTGAAGATTTGGATTATGGTACTAAATTAAGAAGAAATTTTAGAAGCTCCTAAAATGTATGGATATGAAATTTTCCCCAAATGCAACAGAGAGAGTTTACGTATGAATTTTAAAATTATTAAATTGTGGTATAGGTGTTTCTATATATTTTAAAATTTCGGATTGTCGTAAAATTGTAGTTCTCATGAATCACATGATCTGCAAAAATTTCCCCCTTCAATTGAATACAATTTCCTTTCTTAAAACTCAATAAATTAAACCAGAAAAAGTTTTACAGCACATTGTGAAACGTGTGTACTTTATGTGAATTCAAAGAATTTTTCGTGTTTTCTTCTAATATCAAAGACGAAGTATATTACTACATAGAATAACGTACTCGAGTTTTCAACAGAACTCGCATATAGTACTCGTTTCGGCATCTTTTATATGTATCTTTAATAGTATAATATGAGCATAAAAAAATATCAACTACCACAAGCACTGAATAATAATATCCATTGTCCAAAAAATAAAACGAGATTTGGAGAAAATTTCTCAGATTCATTATTTCCTCGGTAAATTTTCTTCCAAAAACTATCCCGACTCATTTCACAGTCCCACTGAACAATCAAAAGAAACAGAAATACACTTTAGTGGGAAATTTTCCCTCTTAAATGACAATTTTCCCCTTTCCAAACCAAAATCGTGATCCGAATTCCATAAAAGATTATAATTTAGTCCTTTGTCGGCGCGAACAACGTTAGATTTGCGACGCGTAAGTCCTCAATTACTTGTCTTTCGACCCTCAAACAGTTGCAGCGAATAACAGCAAATTTATGATTTGTAACAAGATAATGATAACTGCCTGATGTGCCCCTGGTTTGTGCCTTCCAGCCAAAAATGACGCCAAGCACGAACTTTATTTTTTCCCCGCTTCTGTTTCACACTAAACTTTACCAAGAACTCCATTAAAAACTAATGTACATGAATTATTATGTTTCAAATCCCTTGTAACGCGGTAGGAGGCCAATTTGTTGGATCCTTGAGATGTAATTCAACTGATAATTTGATCGCATAAGAATTGATAATTCCGCTGATAGGATTTTATAATGAGTGAATGTGTCTGTTAATGCCCAAGAATTACATCGGAATTGATCATTTGTGCTTAATTAAAAATAAACTTTCGGATTGGAATTAGGGTAGTTTTTTTTTCCGGTGATGATTCAAGTAGATCATTAATATGATGAGCTAAATATAAACTCGATGAAAAAAGGAAATTAGATACGCATGATCATTATGTGGCCGAAAAATAACTGTTAATTAGACGTCAAAATGACAAAACATGCAATTTTCTGCCGCCTGACAAACAAATATTCACATTTTTTTGCACGTATCAGTATCCTGAGAAAGGATTTTAAAATGCAAATTGATATCGGATCCTGAAATTAGATAAATGATCGCGCGTGTTCAAGCATTAAAAAATGCACCACTTAATAAATATAAATTTAAAACAGTATTAAAGTAACAGATAGTATCATTTAAACAAGGGTTGGGAAGATAGCGGCCCGCTAAGATTGTTTTTACAGAGAGCCAATGTTCTCTACATTTCGGTCAACATATATTTGTGAGTAAAGTGTTTCTTGCATGAGATCAAGAGTAAATGTAGATGCAAATTGGTTAGCATTAAGGTATACGACTACCCTAAAATTGCGTATGTTGCCAAAAATTGACAATTTTTTCATGATTTTATTTTATAGGCCATCTTATTAGCTTTATAAATATACCAAGTTTATTATTTTCCGTTCACTAGAACAAACACTACAAGTATTTTAATAAAAGCAGATGTCATTACTTTAAGCAAGATGTCATACTTTAAAACGCATTTTACTCGAAATGTATTTTTTCCCCCCGAAAATGCTCAAACGGGGCCAGCGATTGCAAAAAAAGTTTTGAAAATAATTAGCTGAAATTTTCTGTGTATGTTCTGTATAATAGTAGAAAATTTAACTTCAGATTTATCAATCACTGTTTTATTACAAAATTTACAGTCCCTTATGTGAAAATAATCACTGTTTTTTTAAGCAAATTCATATAATAACAAACATAAAGTGCTCTAGATTTTGTTAAAATTAAAGTGTTTCTTATCCTGAAGGTCAATTCAAAAATGAATAACGTCGCAACACATCAGAATTTAAAAATTAAAAATTTGTTCAAAAACTTTTGGTACAGAAGGGGCCGCGTTTGTGTTATTTTTTGCCCTTTTTTACCCATTTTAGTAATAATAATTTATTTTTCTCTTCTTAATTTTAGCATATTTTTCTTAAAATGTACTAAACAAATCTAAAAAAAACTAAAAACCACAAAAAAAAAAAATCCCCATATCTCCTTTTTTTTAAAAAAAAAAAAATGTTGTCGCATGTAGCCGAATACCTGAACTTGCAGGGGCTGCGATGAGAATTTGAATAAATAATCTCACTCTTGATTTCAAGAAAATTGTAGAAAAGTGTGACAGAGTATGTTTGCCTCATTAAACTGATTCTAAAACTAAATGTGCATGCGGGTATAGATATGAAATAAGCGCAATAACTAAAACTGTGTCACTATTTCATTGAATATATATTTATTAATTTTTATGGTACAATGTATATCTTTTTTCTGAGATGGAAAGTTAACTAATGAATGCAGTCATTTTAAGAAGGTGTGGCCCTCCGGTACCCTCGGCTTCCACAATGTATCCTTAGTGCGAAAACAATTGCCCATCCCTGATTAAAACAGTGTTAAAAAATTGAGCTTAAAAAAGTTAAATTATATATATTTTTTTAATGCAGAACACAATAAGTTAATGTTTGAAACATCCCAAAGGTTGAAAAGATTTTTTTAACGTTTCAATGTACTATTAATGAGAAATTAACTATCCGAAAAATAGAATACAGCTAATTTTAACACCCTTTTATAAGCTTCTCTTGTATGGAACGGAATCTTTGAACTCCATTTTTACCCACTTTAAAAGGTCAGATTAATTCGAAATTTCGCTCACTTGTCTAATGACAATACAATAATTTAAGAGTTTTGTTCCATTGTCCGGATTAGGATCTTCAGGATTAACCATTTCTCAGTCTCAGATTCTGTCCCTAATGTGGCGACTAATTTCGGATCCCATTTCCACATTTGGCGATAAATTCCAGATTTGGTGACAAAAAGATAAAGTTACAACATAGTTCGATTAACTGCAAAAGGGTGCTTTTTAAACTATAATTTATTTACGAGTGCATTGCAAAGAGCAATTAAAATTTTTCTTAATTACCATTAAGAAATTGTCAACAAAGACATGCGTTAACTTGACACCGATATTACTAATCGTATGGCATTATATACTGATAATTTTTATTAAAAAGTTTTTTCCCTAGCTTTTTGATCAATACCTCTTAACTTACACTCGTCTTTATAGATGTGGATTCACAATTATGGAAGAAAAATTTAACAATATATTCACAGAAATTAAAATGTTTATTTATCAATTTGAAAATAACCCTTAGGGGATCATAAGGTTGCTAAGAGTAAACATTAGCATGTAATTATTTATTTTAGTTTGCTCAGATGTAAGTTAAATAAAAATTATTAGAAAAATACATAATGTATATGGTATTTTGGATCAATTGGTCAATTCAGTTTGGGTCAATGGGTAGTTTTATCAGGAATTTGTTTTCTTTTGTTCAAATGTACTTCATATTGCATAAAATTACACATACCGAATAGTATAAAACATGTGAGAAAAAACAGTAGTAAATTTTTATATGGCCCAATAAACTGAAATAAGTAATAAGAATAAGATCACAACTCGTGAACGTTTTATAGTTGGCGCTGATTGATTTTTTCCCCTAAAGGTATCCGACTACCCTAAAATTGTGAATGTTGCCAAAAATTGACAAATTCTTTTATAATTTTATTTTATGGACCATCTCATTAGCTTTATAAAAATACCAAGTTTATCATTTTACGTTCACTAGAACAAAAACTACAAGTGTTTTAGTAAAAGAAGATGCCATTACTTTAAGCAAGATGTAATGCTTTAAAACGCGTTTTACTGGAAATGTGATTTTTTGAAAATAATCAAACGGGGGTTGCTAAAAAAGGTTTTGAACATAATTAACTGGGTGTGAAATTTTTTCTGTAAGTTCTGTATAATAGTAGAATTATTTTAACCTTCAGATTTATCAATCACTGTTTTATTACAAAATTTACAGTCCGTTATGTGTATACAATCACTGTTTTATTAAGCAATTTCATATAATAACTGGGATAAAGTGCTCTAGTTTTTGTAAAAGAGAAAATATCTCTTATCCTGAAAGTCATTTCAAAAACGAATAATAGAGATTGAAACATTAGATTGAAAAAATTGAAAATTTGTTCATAAACCTTTGGTACAGAATGGACCGTGTTTATGCTATTTTTTGTCAATTTTTACCTATTTTTTCCCATTTTAGTAATAATGTGTTCTTCTCTTCTTAATTTTAGCACATTTTTCTTAAAATGCACTAAATAAATCTAAAAATAACAAAAAAATCCCCATATCTCCTTTTTTTAAAAAAAAAAAGTTGTCGCAACCAGTCGAATACCTTCAGAACTCCCTTTTATGCAATTGCGTTCAGCATATGCTCTTTTTTAACATTTTACACAAAAAAAAATGTAGATTAAATTATAATTAAATACAAAAATCATCGATTTTAGAATGGGGAAAATGTTTCCCTTAATCATGAAAGGGCTAAACATGAAGAATATGAAATTGAAATTTCTCAAATTGAAACAAGTAAAAAATTGGTAAGTTATACAGCAGTTTTTTATACAAAAATACCTCATTGGTAGTGTCACTTTTAAAATAATTATAAGATAATAGGTTTTGAATGTGTAACATCTATGCGTGCATGTGTGTGTCTATGCCGCCATCGAATCTAAACAGCACCGCAAATTCTCAAAATGTTTCTGTGAAAAAATAGTGTAAATAGTATTCGATATTAACGACATTAAAAATTTTAAATTAGAACTAATAAGTGAATAATTAATATACTTTACCAGCATTAAAAACATTTAAATACATACATGAACCAGCAACTGCTCTAACCGTCAAAATTCTATTCAAAGAATTTTCCAGCCTTCGGTTCTAAGTTGCAACCAATTTTGGAAAACATTGGGAAAAAAGCGTGGCATAGATTCGAATATATAAATACGATATTATTTTTCTTAACCCTTTTCAAGCAGTAAATACAACTGAGAGGTTGAGAAAAGTAATTCTTAGAAAACAAAAACAGATGCATTTTTTCTCATTGCTTTGTAATAACGTAGAATAATAAGCTTTGGAACCAATGCCAACATGTGTGGCGAGAGAGAAATACAAATAATAAGGATACTACGCAAATATCACATTGTCTATATACAACCTCTGACTATAAAATTCGGTGAATATTCCTGTAATATTAACGTAGATGAAATATTAACGAAAGTAACCTTACTGTCCTTCGAAATAGTCACCTCCCATAACTATTCACCGCTGAGATCTGCTATACATGCCCTGAAAATTTTGCAAGAAGTCTTTTTTTGGGATGGAATTCAAAAGCCTCGTCACGTTTCGTTGGATGTCAGAAATATCGTCAAATTTCTTTCCTTTCAAAGCGAGTTTGATCTGTGGGAATAAGAAGTCTGGAGGATTGAGATCTGGCGAATATGGAGGATGTTCAATTTGCATCTACCCCTTTTTTAGCAGGAACTTTTTGACAATATTGGCTGTGTGAGGGCGAGCATTGTCGTGGACAAAACAAAAACATGAACCTTGTTGTGCGTACTGGGGTTGTACGTACCCTGCGCAGATATTTCATGAAACTGGTCAAATTATCAATGTACCTCGCAGCACCCATCGTCCAGCTTATTATGTTCACAGTTAATCGACGATCTTCCGTGATTAATTTATTCACTTTCTCAATATTTTCGTCACTGACGGAGGTCGCCAGTCTTTCATTATGGGGGCTGTCACACTTACCCGACCTTCTCGAAAACTTGCGAACCACTTATACACACACTTCATGGACAGTGCTTGATCTTATTAAACACGTACCAGCATCGAATAAGTTTCTGTCGGTGCCTTGCCAAGCTTAAAGCCAAACTCTAAATAGATCGTTTGTTTGATCATTTTTCTGCTCTCAGTTAAGAACCGACGCACTAAACAAGCACTTTGTAAAACAAGTCTTACATGGAACACAAACGACGCTCAACTGAACAACGGAGGGGTCAGATGGTCAATACTGCCGCTACGCATGTGTAGTGTTTTGTTTGCTAGTGTCGCTAGATCGGCCATTCCGACTTCATTCATCAAGTTTTATTGTCAGAAGTTGTATTTGTAAACACTTTCCCCCCTTTAATATATATTTGTTGGCATATTAAAGAAAACTTACTAATTACAACTCATAATTTAGTAACAAATAATTCGAGTTTTTGTTATTAGTAAAGTATTTCCAAAATTCAATTAGTTGTAACATTGTCTCAAAATCTTTTTTAGTCTGATAATATCTAAAGCGTTACCAGCTATATATGCCCATTCGCATTAATTTTGAAAAATAGCAGTATATAAAATACAAAGCAATTTAACGTTGTAATTACCTGTAATGACAGTAATTAAGGTTTTCTGTTGAGTACGTAGATTGAACGCATCTACTTGAAGAATTAACAGAGAAAAAAGAAGAAAAATGTAACAAATGCTGACATCGATCTTAATTGAACTCGACTGATACTTATAATAATATATAATAATCGGGGTTTAAGTGTATCTTGAAGGCTCATTGAAGGAAGAATGCTAGTTGGTTGTTTAGTGATCGTCTAATTTACCCTATTTTAAGAAATAGATGAGTAAAAAATAGCAGCCTATTAGAGAATTTATTGCAATATTATACTCAATGTTCTTTTTGAATTAGTTTAGAATAAAAAAAAACTTTTTTAAATCAATTAATTTGTGTATTTAGACACAGCTTATGGAAAATTGAAAAATAAAGATTTCTCTTCCAATTTTTAAATGAATACAAAAAAAATTGCATTTAAGGGGATGAAATTTTGATAGAAAATAAACGAAGTTCAGGAATACTTCTAAGCACTGTTAATTGGTTCTTCGAAAGTACAGCACTAAGTGAATCTGCACTCAGTGAAACATTATTTCATATATGAAAGCTTACCATTCTCCCTCCCTTTCCCCCTCCGCTTCGCTGGGTATTTCATGACATCGTAAGAATACACATTATTTTTTTTATATTATAGAGACATTTTTTTTAGATTCTAATGTCTATTGTTACCTATTATCCTAGCTTTAAGCTTTCGATTGTACTGATAAATATCCTTATAGCCCTCGTTTTTGATTTAAAAAAGAACAGGACTTGAATTTCTGCAACAAAATAATTATCCTTTACTCCACTGCAATCAATTTCCTCAAGCATCATTTTTATCGGTTCTTTACTCAACGCTCAACAAAAGAGACTTGTATACTAAGTTTTAAGTTTGTAATATCTAATGAGGTTTGATACTCTTTTCAGATTCCAACTATAGTTCTGCATCTCCTATATATATAATAAACATATATATATATATAAATAACCCATTAATCATTCTTAACTAGTGCCTTTGGTCATCGTCCTTCTAGGATCCAACGTTTTAATGTAAGTTAACCAACTTTTCGTCAACGAGGATTTTACTACACCTATCCATCCACCACACACAGATCACGAGATTTAATTAGCCTATATACAGGACTCCTGGGAACCGCTCTCTTTCTTCTTCTCTTCTTTCCATCATGGCAGTCACCTGCAGCTTAGTGTTTTGTTGTGTAATTTCTCGTTGTGATTCACGTCTATCTGTTCATGTTCAGTGTTTAATAAGATCAGTAAGATTTAGAACGAGACTGCCTGTTCACTGGTAGATGAAATGCAGACATCAACCTATATTGGAATACCAACACCGGCCACAGCTATCAAGATTACTCTACAAAGTCATGCTCATACCTTTAAATCCATGCATCAACATCTGTCGATTAATATATATATATATCAAATTTTGAAAGTTAATAAAATACTTTCTATTCAGCCATTCAAATTCTAATACATTTTTTCAAAATTTGTTGTGGATGACACTTGATGTTAATACAGTTTTTTAAAATATTAATTCATTTATTAAATTAAAAAATAAATAAATAGTAATAAACAAAAATAATAGTCCAGCTTATTTAGAAAGGAAAATCATTCGTTGTGTTCCAGTAGTGCAATGGATAGCGCTTTGAACTTCTAATCCAAAGGTCGTGGGTTTGAATCCCACCTGGGAATGTGTTTTCTTTTTTACTATACTATTTTATAGAATAATTAAATTTAATTGATCAATAAATAGTAAAAAACAAACAAAAATAGTCCAGCACCATATATTGAATGGAAAATGGAAAATCTCCTTCTATTTTGTCAATTAATATTGCGATTCTGTCATATGTTTTTACATATTTATATTAATTGTAACTATTTAATAAAAAAGTAACTGAAATAAACTGGCAGACATTGATGTTAAGTATGGACTTAATGCTGGAGATTAATTACGGAATGGAACAAGTCATCGATGCTAGTGGCCAGAATGGACGGTAATATTTCACCTTTTGAAAGGGTGGGAATTCAATTTCACCCATCCAACCAATTTTTCGATTCTAAGCCGCGCCCGATTTTCAGTAACATTAACACTGAAAAAATAGCTCAACTTAGATTCAAGTAAATGCGGTATTTATACTATTATCTAAAATCAATGAAAAATAATGAAAAGGTGAAAAGTAAACAACGGGACAATTTATTTTTTAATATTTACAAAATAAAATTAGAAATACGTTTTTTTTTTTTAACTAGAAAATCGCACAAAGTTTTTTGTAACATTTTATTCTCTTTATGCATCATGCTGTGACGCAGAATATCATTTTTTACCTAGTTTTAATGCTTTTATTTTCATTTGGATCATTTTCTTTAATTAATTTACATGCTCCTCCAATGGCGTTGAATAATTGGGAATACATTCCATGTTATTTGAATACCGAGTAATATGAAATAAACAACCATATTTAGCTTAAATGCCGTGTAAAAAAATGATGAATACTGTAAAAGTTCTGATACACATACGAATGATACATACACATGGCAATTTAAATGATGGCCAAAACTGAAAATACATAAGTACATAAAGGTCAAGAAGCGGAAGGGGAAAAAAACCTGTTGAACCGAAATAAAAAAAAATAGATAACTCAAAAACAAAAAGAGAAACAAAGAATATTTAGTTCATAATTATACGTAGCTATTAAATAATAAGCGCAATTGCTTACAACGATCTTAAACATAGTCACCAAAGCCACTAGAGATATTCACATCCGTCAAAGGCAGGAATTACTACATTAAAGCTGTGAGCAATGCTGTTTAATTCTTGAAGTGTGATAAAAACGTGAATTTTTTCTTTCTTCTTTGCTGCATTGTTTCTCCAAAGACTGCATCTTGTACTATACCACTCATGGTCACGTGTATAATTATAAGACATGACATCGAGTTAGAAACAAAAAGTTTTCCAGAAAAAGGCTTTTCTTTGAACAGTGTGATTCCAAATTCGTATAAAAAAGTGCGTAAATAAATTACAGTTTAAAAAAACTAAAAAACACCCTTTTATAGTTAATCGAAGTAAGTTCTAACTTATACTTTTAGTCGCCAAATCTGGAAATGGGATGTGAAAATGGGAAATCGTTAATCCTGATGATCTTGATCAGTACAATGGAAAAAAATTATCAAATAATTGTATCGTCATCGGTCCTGGACAAGTGAGCAAAATTTCGAATTAATCTGACGTTTTAAAGTGGGTAAAAATTGAGTTCAAAGATTCCGTTACATACAAGTGAAGCTTATAAAAGGGTGTTAAAAAGATACAGGTGTATTATATATAAAATCAGTTACAAAATAAAAATCAACCCACCTTCTGAAACATGTTCAGCTCTTATTGAGATAGAAAAAATTTAAACCATATGAGTTTCTGAAAAAGGTTACCGATAACAGAGGGCATACTTTTAACGTAACTATATTTTATTTCAAAATTTCGTATTTTCCCATAAGGTTCCCGACTGTCATCCATTTTAAATGGCCTCAATTCATGATGGTCACATGATAAAGACAATCACGTGATCTCCATTGAATTCAAGACTGATATTACGAATGTACTAGTCGTTCTACTTGTAAAATTTAGGTAAAATTTCAAACTTGATAGTTGGGTAAAGATATTCAAAGAGTTTTCGAAATTAAAAATGTTAAATGTGTATTTTTGAATCAAGTGCATTTTATTTACCTATGGATGTTATTATTGTTGGCAAATACGTGCTTTTCAAAAGAAAGCTTTTGCAGAAAGCAAAAGCTAGAAAAAGCTAAGCGTATGAGCTGATTGACTGGAAACGTGCGATTACATTTATCACGTGACTATGACGTCACATGCATTTTTTATCTGATTGGCTGGAAATAAGTGTTGCAGTTATCACGTGACTAATGATGTTACATAAATGTAGCCCATCCGTGAATGCAGTGTTAATTTTATGAAAGCTCTACTTTTCCTCTCGCATACAAACTAGTTCTGAAAAAGCTTAAGGTATCCAAATACTTGCGACAACTTTTTTTAAAAAAATGGAGATATGGGAATTTTTTGTAGTTTTTAGATTTATTTACAATATTTTAAGAAAAATATGCTCACATTAAGAAGAGAAAAAGAAATTATATTATACCAAAATGGGTAAAAATTTACAAAAAAATAACATAAATGGGGCCCCTTCTGTACCAAAAGCTTATGAACAATTTTTCAATTCTGATGTGTTACTAAATTATTCATTTTTGAAATGACCTTCAGGGTAAGAGATTTTAATTTTCACAAAAGCTAGAGCACTTTTTCTTAGTTATTTATATGAAATTGCTTAAAATAACAGTGATTACTTTTGTAATAAAACAGTGATTGATAAATCTGAGGGTGAAAACCCTTCCACTATTATACAGAACATACACAAAAAATTTCAGTTCATTATTTTCAAAACCTTTTCAGCAATCGCTGTCTCCGTTTGAGCTTTTTCAAACAAACACACTTCGAGTAAAACGCGTTTTAAAGTATGGTATCTTGCTTAAAGTAGTAACATTTGCTTTTACTAAAACACTTGTAGTTTTTGTTCTAGTGAACGGAAAATAATAAACTTGTTTTTTTTTTCAAGCTAACAAGATGGTTTATTAAATAAAATCATAAAAGAAATTTGTCAATTTTTGGCGAACCTCATAATTTTAGGATAGTCGGATATCTTAAATGCGATGAAAGAGGAAGAGATGATAGGTCTTTGAAATTACATTTTCCTCCTAAATTTTAGCATAAATATACAAGATTTGTTTAATAGGTATCCGAACTTTCGCCAGAAAAAATATCGTAATTACTTTGCGGCATTAGGATCTAATCAAAATCAAAGTAGGCCCTTTTCGCCTTCACACACTTATCCCATCAATCCTTCCATAACCGACTTCTGAGGCATTTTTTGGAATGATGTCCAAATCCGCCGTCACGTTTTGCCTTATTTCATCTCTTGTCTGAAAACGGGATCCTTTCTATGCCATTTTCATTTTCGGGAAAAGCCAGAAGTCGAAAGAATGCAGGTTCAACGTTGATAGTGTACTGCAGGTCTTGTACAACTGCAAGACGGAGTCCTTTCTGTTCCATCGACAGAAGCTTGGGGACAAATTTCGCTGCTGATCTGCGCATGATCACACAAGATTGCATGTGGAGAACCTGTACTGATTTTAACTTGTTCAGCAGTGTCTCTTGCGGTTAAACGACGATCTTTCATAACCAGATTTACTAACTTTTCAACAACAGCTGCATTTCCAGCGGTTTGTGGCTCAGAGAACATTGGTCACTCTCTATAGACGTATGGTCACTTTTGTATTTGTTAAAACTCTCCTAAATTTATGTGACCCCCATAGCATCGTTTCCAAACACTTGTTGAATTTTACGAATAGTTTCACTTGGAAAAATCACCAAACTTTAGATAAAAAATTTGATGCAATACCTCCGCATTAAATGAAAATCCGAAGAATACGAATCACAGCATCTCACTCAACTGCCTGCAGGAAACAACTGGTACACTGGAACAAAGAGGAAAAATTTAAGCACGTGCAATAAGCTGTCACTTCCCACTGTGCACAGTAGCACCGTTTTAGAATCTAAACTGTGCTCGGGAAAATTCAAAGACGTATATTTTTTTAACAGGCCTTGTATTTCGTCTAATTTAATGTTCAATTTTTAAGAATATTTAAGAAACATTTATGAATATTTTTACAAATGCAGTCAACTCTCGTTAATTTATACCTTCGATAATACGAACCTTTCCATAATTCGAAGTATATGCCCAGTCCCTAGAAAAACTCTTGCTATTTCGAACTAAAACAATACGTTTTGGTACACTCAATACTTCGAAGTAAAATCTGCGGCTGGCCAGATAACAACATGCAATAATTCGAAAATATCTCATTTAACCCTCGACATTTCGAATACTCATTATCATGTAGAGTCCTGTAGCAAACAGGTCCAACACGGGTTTTGTGTTGGATTGACTTTACGTGTCTTCCCTGTATCGTAGTACCTTGTTGACCACCTGCCAGCCATCCTTTCTTTGTGTTTCTCGTTCCCTCAGGCAAAAAGACACTTTTATTGCTTTCCTTCTATAAGTGGACTATAGACGGACCGCACCTATTGTCAGCCATCCATATCTTTCGGTTAACAAGTGGCCTTGCTGCGCGTGTGTCAGAAAGGATGGTCTGCTATATCGTGAAGAAGAGATGCGTAGGATTGTGTATTTTGCGTCGGATTGACATGACGATTTATGACTCATCTGTGTGACTTATAGCATGTGGCACCAAATAGGATATAAGCTGGACTGAACCCTGCCTTGAAGAACCAATGGTTCGGGGGACTGTGTTTGAGGGAGCCGAGTGCGAATCTATTTTATTTCCAATGAGGAATGGAAGAGATTTGGAAGGGACGTGAAAGAGTCCTGCTCGAGAGGTTAAGAAAGAATTTTTTCCTGCTCTCTTGATAATTTGAACTCTTGACAATTCGGAGTTTTTCATTGGTCCCTTCAACTTCAAATTATCGAGAGTCGACTGTATAAAGAAAAATCTAATCTTATAGTTTGAGGAAGGATAGAATAAACATTAAGTTCAAAAATTCAAAATGGCCGCTAGATGGCTTTAAACCACCATGATGACTGTGGGCTCTGATAACTCAATCGCGTTAAATGATCTCTTAAATATAAGGCTTTCTACACAAGTAACTACCATAAAAACATATTTGCATCCCATTAAGTTTGTAGAAAAGTTTAAAATGTTCATTGTTAATGCTTTCCAAATAATCAAGTCTCCGGAAAATGATTTTGCTTCCCCGACTAACTGATAATTAGTAATCAAGGTGACACTGCATAGTTCTTACAGGCAATAGAATGCAAATTCAAAATAATACATATTTAATACAGCATTCATTATCATAAGAGCGTCAATCAAATTGAAGGCATCAATGAAAGAAGCGTATAGAATAACTAGAGTTATGGCTGAGGCTCTATGAGAAATGTGCTTTTTAAAATTCCCAAGGAAGGATTGACAGATATGAATATTCCAGTTAAATTTCTTCAGATGTAAACACGTCACTTTTTTATTATCCAATGATATGTATAAAACTACATTTAACATATATATTAGCTGATTTTTTGTTTTCATTTACAAACTAGAAAATGAAATGATTAAGTATCCAACAACTTGTACATTTTTTTTTTTATTTAATTGAAATTTGAGGGGTTTTTTATTGGTTTTTATATTTGTTTTGTAAGGATTATATCATGAAAAGTTACAATTGTTAAGAGAAAAATCTTTTAATAGCAAAATATTTTAAAAAAACAATGAAAATTTATTTAAAAAATTACATAAATGCAGCCCTTTCTGAATAAAACGTTTATGAGCGAATTTTCGAACATTAATATGTTATCTACCATTCGTTTTTTTAAATTAGCTGAAAGGTAAAAAGATTTTTAAAAAATTTTTAACATGCTTTTTTGAGTTTCATCTGTATAAAACGGAATCTTTGAACTCGATTTTTACCCACTTTGAAAGGCCAGATTAATTCCAAATTTTGCACACTTGTCAAAACCCGATGACAATAGAATAATTTAATAATTTTGTTCCATTGTCCTGATCAGAATAATCAGGATTAATGATTTTACGTTTCAAATTTGGCGACTAATTCCAAATCCCATTTCCAGATTTGGTGACTAAAAGATTAAGTTCTAAACATAAAACGAAAACGTCCATGGTTAATACAAATACAACAAACAAAAAAGATTAATTCATCAATGAATAAATGATAGTTCAAAAAGCTAAAAAAATACGCTTTTATTGAAGACCGAATAAAAATAAAAAATTATAGTTTAAATAAATTTTAAAAAAAAAACATTCTTTTATAGCTAATGGAACTAAAAAGTAAAAAATAATTCTTAATATGAGTGTAAAATGATTACAGAGAAAATTAGTGTCATTGTAGTAAAAGCGTTGGGTGCTCGATATCAATTGCTATAATTTCTTACTAGTTCTATTCCGAAATGCAGAGTTGGTGTAAAAATGTAGTACAGAGTACCCCATGCTTTTACCACAATGAAATTAATTTTCTCGCTAATCATTTTATTCTCATTTTTAGAATTAATTTTACTTTTTAGTTCGATTCACTATAAAAGCACGTCTTTTAGAGTTTTTTAAACAATAATTTATCTTTTTAAAAAATGTAGAGCATTTTATCATAGTCAGTATATGAACAAACTTTAAACAGCATTTGTAATAAATGCGGCTGTAAATTTGGAAATAATGCATGATTTTTAAAAAAAATAAGTCGAAATAATTCTGATGCTTTTTTAAACAACCATAGAAATTTAATTTAATTAACTTCCAACTTTTTCAAAATCCTTGTGTCTTCATTTCAAATTTTCCGGGAGAAAAAATATACATATATTGCGTAAAGCCCGTTTTATAGTCAGGAACTAAGTGTTGGAAATCTCATCCACTTTATCTAAAACAGTTGTAACTTTTGTACTAGTAAATGGAAAATAAAAATCTTAGTATTTGTATGAACCTAACAGATTGGCCTACAAAATTAAACTATAAAATATTTTTCCTAATTTTTGATGAAATCTGCAATTTTAAGGTAGTTGGTGAGCTAAGTCGGTCAAGTGAGCTAATGAGATATTTTATATATTTAACTTAATGGCGAAAATCAGTAGTATGCGAATAGATTAAATAACTCGATGATTTAAATATCTTGTTCAAATATTCATAGTTTTTTTGTTACTTCTTTTTCTTTGCATTTTTTTAAAGGAAAATGCACATTTTAAAGTGTTTGTATCCATGAGAAATCAATAATTAACAACTGAACATTTGCATTTTAAAGTGAAACTTGTTGTATTTCTAGGAAATAATTCTTTTCATAAGTAGTTGCAAAATAACGAAAATACCGCGTATATAACAATTTGTGGTATGACGATGATATTAAGCTAACTTAAATTTTCTTTATAGGAAATCATCAAATATATTTAGCCGATAATAATATGGTTTATAACATCAATGTTGAATATATGCTTTAGAATATAACTTTAAATACTTAATCATATGCAAATAAAATCCTTATTTTTTAAAGAATTTTCAGAACACATTGTAACTTTAGGAGGGAGGGAATTAGTTTACTATTTTTCTGCGCGCTTTAAAATAAATTTTACTATTTAAAAATTTCATTCTGTGCTTTTTTTATGTCTTCGTTGATTATTTCCTAACTATATTTTGATATTGACTAATTATATTTTGAATGTTCTACTTTTTATATATTCCTATAAAATTAATTTAGACGCTATTCTATATTTTAGGAAGTTGATTGATTTATAGTTTTATAATATGAAAAAAAGCGTTCGTGATCCCGTTTTAATTTTTTTTTTTTAATTATTCGATTTTGTATGAGTATCGAGAAATTGACGTTCCTAATTGTACTGGATTTTTAAGCTAATGATGATAGTTTATTAATGTAAAAATGAGAAGAGATTTGTTTTATATGAATTGGCAATAAATAAATAATGTAAAAATCATACAAATTAAAAGTTTAAAAAAATTAATTTTCTTTACAGATATTTTAACAAACTTGATATAAAAATTCAATGTTATAGGAGAAATATTTTTAATAAGTCAGTTCAAATGCTGGATTATGCTGATGACATAGGTATTATTGCCCGAACAGCACTAACTCTTGAACAGGCATTTATGGCATTAGAACAAAGAGCAAAAAGAATTAACTTATCTGTAAACGAAAATAAAACTAAAGATTTACCTTGTTGAAAGTCCGACTTACAACTTAGTCACATAGAAATTAGCATTTATATATTTGAAAAAGTTAACAGTGTTACTTATTTGGGAACTGAGAAAAATAATAAAAATGAGCTAGCTCCGGAAATTTATAAAAGAATCATTGCTGCAAATAGATGTTTTATGCCTTGAAGAGTTATTTGAAATCCAGTTTTCTCAAATTAAGAATTAAATTGCTTCTTTACAAAAGTCTTATAAGATCTGTCCTGACTTATGTTTTAGAGACTTCGTCATTAACTTTACTCATGAGGAAACTTTGGGAATTTTCTAGAGAAAGGTTTTACGCTGCATTCTTGATGGGATCCAAGTGAATGGATCATGGAAAAGAAGATCTAACTTAGAACTCTACAGAATTTACAAAAAATCTGATATTGTAAAATTTGCCAAATTACAGAAACTTAAATGGGCTGGTCATCTGGATACATTGACTGAAGATCATTGCTGCAAGAAAATCTTTCTGGCAAAGCCCATGGGAAATACACCTCGGAGCAGAACCCCGTTAAGATGGATTGACTGTGTCGAAAAAGTCCTAAACATTTTAAAGGTCAAAAGCAGGAAAACAGTTGCCAAAAGTAGAGATGGTTGGAGAAAACTTCTGGAGAAGACAAGGGCACATCCAGGGCTGTTAAGCCATTGAAGAAGATATAAAAATTGTATAAAAGGTAACAATAAATGAAAGAGAAAGTATTTCGGTATAAATAAAAAAGTTATATGAAAAATATTTTTATATAAACTTATCCAAATAATAAAAAATATGAATATTTCATCACAAAATTAATTCGAGAAGAAATACTGGATTCCTTCCCCAACTTTACCTAAGCTCTACATTTTTCGAATTACTCAGAAATGCAGCATTTTATATATATTTCCCCTTCCAAAAGGACACACAATTACACTTAAGTTATGTAATCAATAACAAGTAATATTACTTTTAAAAAATTCAAAAAAATAATAATGCCATTAACAAAACCATTTATCGCTCTGACAAAGCATGGTATAATACATGACGTAAATCCTAGCAATCCTATATACGATGAACCTACAACAGATGTAGTAGCAAATTAGTCGTACGTAATGAATTCATTGCGTATTATTAATCACCTTATCCGTCTCTGTTAATGTCTCTGTACAGATAGCCATGCGAGATAGCGTCTTTTAGGAATTACAGATGGAAGAAATTAATTAAATATACCGGTTTCAGAGCCATTTCTCAACTCATCTCATTCGAGTCAAAGAGATAAAATTGTATTTGGCACATGATTAACCGTTCCATTAAGACTGTGTTTTGGTTTCAAAGATGAAAACATTCAGTGGAAGAGTGATTTTAACAAAGATAAAGAAGCAAAAAAGTGTGATGGTTGGTCCAGTTGAAAGCTGAATCAACCCGACCGATTTGCTTTCGTGTAGAGATAGTTTTCTTCAATGTATGCCTAGTTATCCTTTTCTTTTTCTTTTTTTTTAAAAAAACTAACAATTAATGATAACTCGTCTGGGTTTTAATGTCGTGTTGAAGTAGCTGCTCGTTGAGTAGTTAGCGTTGATTTGATACTGATATGTGAAGCAAGATTCAAAAAGTCACTATTTGTTTTTTCATGTTGTGAGACAGTGTTTGCACATTTAATCATCATTTTTGTCAATTTTTTTGCACTCGTATTCATGTTATTTAAACTTTTTCCTGCCACAGGATATGTTTTCCGTAACTGTCGCGTTTGAATGTTGGCGACTTAGGAACGATTTGTAAAATGTAATTAAAGATGCCATAAATTAAATTAACCAAATCTTTAACTGGGATCTGCTTCTTGAGCAGATGTATGATCATAAGCTTTATGTGTAGTCTCCACATATGGATTTCTTATACTTTTTTCAAATACAATCGACTCTCGATAATCCGAAGTTGGAGGGACCAATGAAAAACTTCGAATTATCAAGAGGGTAGAAAAAAATTCCCAAAATACACAAAGATAAATTTTTTTCCAATACATTTAAATTTGAAACTATGTAATAAAACAACAATTTTACATATGTGTAAAATTATTTTTCAAAGTGCATATTATGTAGTATAAATTTTAACAGAAGTTAAAAGTCCTGTATTAAAAAAAAATTGGCAGTTATAGAGAACTGCAGATAGAAGTGAAAACTTAGAACTTTTAGTATTAAAATTTGAAACTTCATAATGTTTGAATTAAAATTATCAACATCAATCTGGTTTTCACATGTATTGACACTTCGAGCAGCAACTAAATGCATGTTTATATGGTTTTTTATTATTCAAATATATTACGGGCTGTACAAAAGATCATGACAAAATATAAATACAATTCAATTGAAATAACAATTAATATACAATCATATTATTTATGAATAGTATTTGCATTTACTTAAATTTCAATGTACTTGATTTTTGACATTATTTTAATTGTTTGCATCATTCTCATCATTAATTTCAACAATATTAAGACTTTTTGTACTTTCAATTATTTTCTTTTGTTCTAAAAAAGATACAATAGGCTTATGGTAACTAAAGTAAGAAAGAAAAATGTTTGATTTAAATTTATGTAAGTATCGCGTTAAAACCACATCGATCGTCGTTTTATATTTTGTAGTACTGAGCTTTCGATCATTGGACATATTTAAATTAAGTGTTTCATTTAGAAATTCAATTAGTGGTAGATTTTTATCACCTGCAAAGTTAATATTGAAGTCTCCACTTAATATCATCGGTACATTATCATACTTTTCACCAAATCTTTTTTCGAGTATTTCAGAACCTTCTTTTGCATAAATCATCAAATTTTCGAATAAAAATTGTTGTATCTGTCTCATAGATTTTCCAGGCGAAATATAAACGGTAACCATTAATATGTATTGCCCATTCTCGGAATCGCAACGAGCTACACATATATTCTTCAATTAAACGATTCAAATAATAATCAAACAAAAACACTATTTCAACAATGCACAGTATATACACATTGAACTTTTCACTAAATCTATTCAATTTCACTAAAAGATATACACAGCACTATACGTCAGCTGTATAGCTACAGATATATTGCTAATAGCATGTCGGTGACGCGAACGCACGAGATTTCACCCATCCAAAAAGTGTCTTAGGCGAACAGCACACTGCGCGTGCGCCGGTCAGAGCATGTCAATGACGCGAACCCATAAGATTTTCCCCTACCAAAAAGTGCCCAACGCCGCTAAAGCAGTTTTCACTTCAACAATACATGCATACACAATCCTACGCATCTCTTCTTCACAATAGCGAACCATCCTTTCTGAATACATGTATAACAAGGCCATGTGTTAAACAAAGATATTGACGGCTGGAAACAGGTACGGTCTACTGTCCACTTTAAGGAATGAAAACAATAAAAGTGTGTCTTTTCGCCTGAGGAACCGGAAAACACAAAAAATGGTAGCAGACAGATGATCATCAAAAGGGCTACGTTACAGGTAAGACACGCAGAGATAACACAACGCAAAACTTGTAAGTTACAACCTGTTTATTACATAACTGCACATGATAGTGAGTGTTCGAATTGTCGAGAGTTTTACAAGATAACTTCGAATTATAGTGTATTGTAGTCTGTCCAGCCACAGATTTTACTTCGAATTATTGAGTCTACCAAAACATGTTGATTTAGTTCGAAATATCAAGAGTTTTTCTAGGGACTGAGCATATACTTCGAATTATGAGAGGTTCGTATTATCGAAGGTTTGAATTATCGAGAGTCGACTGTATATCTCTTCACTTTTGGCAATTACTTGATCAAGAACGTTTTAACGGTAAACCTGCGAGAGGCTTATATGTTTGTATAATCTCTACATACCACATGGATATCTACAATGCAGCGAATTTTAGTGTTGGAATTAACAGCTAGAAAGGATATCTTATTCCTTGCAAGACGTTATCGACTGACCTAAATAACATCTTTTCATAACTGAACACTGTTTTTCCGGACACATAACTCATGACAAAAATGTATCAATTAGATTTCTTTCCTCATCCTCTACAATTTGTGCAGATATTTTTTTGAGAATATTACAATATACAGTTTCAATACACTGTAAACCAAAACAAATGTAAGATACTTTATGTCACCTGTAACAGAACTGCGTCGGACTATTTTAAGATTTCTTAGAGACAGTCACATGTTCTATGTGTGAGCCCTTAGTCACACGACACACATGGAGCCGGTAATCCATTTACGCCGTAAAGGCGTGTTAAAGTACCAAGTCCATCTACAGCGGCTGTAATGCTCTGTTTCAGCTTCGTCAAGGGATTTTACTTTTCCACAAACAGCCCGTAGTCTTAAATTTTTCATACAATTATAAGATAGATTTTCTAGTTGGAGGTTCTTTTCCACTGGCGTAGCTAGTTCTCAGTAGGTCCTGTATAGAAATTCATTCGGAGCTCATTTTTTAGATATGAGAACTCAGTTAGTTGGACTGTAGTTACACAAGTTGGACCCCTGTAGCTTGGGGACCCTTTATCAATGATACGGCTAATGCGGCGGTAGCTACGCCCCTGTTCTTTTCCGAATCGTGATCGAAAATGCCGCTGTACAACTGTTACGGATTCCATTTTGCTAAATTCAAGAACATACAAAAAGAAAAACCTTCTCCACGGCGGTCACCGTTATTTCGACTGGCTTATTACATGACGTGCGCACTATTGCCTGCATCATTTCTGTTAGGGGCTAGACACAAACTTGAAAAGTACATCTACCTTCGGGATTACTGATGTGGTACCTGTCTTTGACTCTGTGGCGTTACGTATACCCCCGCATCGCGCTGGAGGGGGTGGGCAGGATTCTAGGAGACCCAAAAAAAGTGAAAAAGGTTTTGCAATCCTTCTTCACTATCGAAAATAATGACTCACACAAGTATGTGGAATCGAAAACCGATTTTATAATTGAAATGCTGCTTTTTCCAAGAATGGAAATTTGTTTCAGCCAAATTTATTCAAGAAATTCTCATCTATTACGATGGATTTTAAGATAATGTCGCTCTGAAGATGTCTAAAATTTCTGTCTCCAGTTCTTATATTATAGGCATGGCAAATTAGGTTGGCGAATACGAGAAGAAAAAAGAAATTGGTCACATTTTTATTTGTTCTAGTATCTATCTGTGTTAGACAAAATTTCTATTTCCTTAAAAATGCGAAAACATTCACATAGAATTTCATTGAACATTAAAACATATTTATTGTGATCGCACACGGCGGGGCACACGCTAAACAATCGGCGGGCATTATGGTACCTTCGGGCATATGGTTGGGAATCTTTGGTATACATCTTCGTTGCTCATTACCTTGGTATGAATGAGTCTTTAGAGCTTCAAAGACAGAAGTAATATCTGCCATGAGTTCATGATTAGGGATGTCTAAAGGCATGGGCCAACTGGATCCTGGCCCAGGGCCTCGTCTTGGTTCTCGACTCAGAATTTATCAGATTCGAATAATTTCGATGGTCAAATTATTTTTCCGGTTGTATTCCCCGAAAAACTGGGAATTTCGTTCGGTATGTCAACAGGGCACATGTGATGACCGTCATCCATGTATACGCCTAGGCCTACTACTATAGATCATCGTTACTCATTCAATCAAAAGGCGGCAGTTGGTCGAGCCGGTTTGTGCAATTGTAAGTCATGTGCATTAATTTTTTTGGGTTATTGTTTGCACGAGTATTTGACAACGTATTATGTGTACTGTTGTAATGCCAGACGGTTCCTGCTTCCGTCTGAAACCACTTGTCTACCCGCAGACCCGGCTAGATGTGAGAGAAACTGAATAATCAACAGACGTGATTTAACACTAACTATTTTTTGTTACCAAACTATCAATCAGACACAATCACTATCTAATTAAGATAACTGATCAGATTGTAGAGCGCGGAGGTGAGATTCAATAACACTGGGATACTACTACGGACCCTCAACTGAATCTAAGATAGCTTAAACACGCTCAATATAAAATACGTTGCACACTAGTAAGCTAACTTATAATTAAACAAGGCTCACGATACCTGTACTTTTATGAAGCAGATCCTACACTTGAATCTTGCAGGAGATCTTTCTTTGGATTTAATCACTTTTGTTGGATCCACTCTCAGTAATCTTTTTCATAGACAAACTCCACTATCTCTTAATAATTCCACGATCTTTCAATCTTCAACTAACAAATTAACTCGCCAACTCCCTTGCCAACCCTTTGCTAACTCAGACTTGCCAACTCCTCAAACTCGCGAAAACAGAATTTTTATTATTTTCTTCATTTGCATAATCACACTTTCTTACTTGATGAAAGTTGGTTGAAATAAATATTTTTCTAAAAGTGTCACGAAGGGATCAGTAGAACCGCGTATAGATCCGTCACACTGTCTTCTTCAAAGGACATAGGTGGGGCTTACATTTGTGTAGGGGGCCCAAGGCCTCAAGAAGTCTCAAGACGTCCGACCATGTCCACTGAAGTACGGCGGTCATCGCCAGGGTACCATAAGGCTAAAAAGCCCCAAAGTAGGTAATGGAACAAATATTGGGGGGTTGGGGCACTGGAATGTTAAAAAAAAACTAAGTTCTGCAATTTTAATTTTATTTGCGCTTCATAAACACTTTCACGCGAGTGTGAAAGTTCACAACAGAAAATTCATCCAACTCAATCTCTCACAATAAAATTAATATCCTTGTTCCGCCTCCTTCAATTACGCCAATGTTCCTGGGTCGGTAATTAATCGGCTTGCTGACGGCTACAAAACCTTCAGCATTACTTCTTCATGAAACAAGACGTCTCGGGCCAATTTCCCTTGAAATATACATCATAGAATATGAAAGTAATCGAACCATGAAAAGGAATGAGTGCACTTTACCATCATCATTTACAAACAATCTTCGGCATTAATTTCATTGAGAAAAACAGAACATGGGTGTGACACACCCAATGACTTTTTTTATATTGGTCTTATAAATCGATAATTAGATTAATGATGAAGATCTTCCAATATAAAATCTTAATTTTGGCCGCAGTACTTAGAGAACAGCAAATGATGAAAAAAAGGGGGCGGATTTATTTATACATGTCGAGTTTCTTGACATCTCGCTGGAGATTTTCTAGACCCGGAAATACGTACAGTAGAACGTCGTTTATCCGAACGTTTATTATCTGGATTGTCAAATATCCGAACCAAACTCCGGATCCGTTTTCGAACAGTGCAATGCGCAAGATTTGTTTCCTGTGAGGCCAAAAGTGACCGGAAAACCCAAGGTGAGGGATATTTGGGGAATTTCAGTTGTGTGATTAGGTAAACATCTGCGCGGAATATTAGGTCTGTTTGTTTCCAAGTGAGGGGTGTTTACGTGCTCTTTTGTTGAGTTTTGTTGATACAGAAACCTGGATAGTATGCGATGCAGAAGATTTCAAATGCTAAATAATGACGAGATAGTGACTTCCGTGCAAGAAGAATCCGACCCTGTCGACGATGAAACGAATGTAGACAAGAACAACAACAGCAACAACGAAAGTCCATCCAATGCTGATGCGTTTCTGCTTTAGAGACAGCTATGGAGTGGTACGAACAACAATCAGAGTGCTGTCCTACTCAACTACTGCTGCTGAAGAGAACCAGAGACCTTGCAGTGAAAAAATGAAGGTGTACAATGGTACAGCGAAAAATAAGTGATAATTTTCTACAATCATGGTTAAAATTGCGATGTTTTGCTCCTATTTGGCTTTTTCTTCAAGCACGTTTCCCGCATAGGATGATTTTCAATATTTGTATAGTGTCAAGTATCATATACTGCATGGATCGCATTCGGGTTTCGGTTATCCGAACAATCGCGTATTCGAACGGTGTCTGTCCGGTCCCAATTGATTCGGATAAACGACGTTCTACTGTAATTAGATTTTTTTGTAACAAATTTTTAAAGGGAACTTTCCACTATAGGATGGATGGCGAGAGATTAAAAAAGAATCCCTGAAGATGATAAATTCTATGAAAATTAAGTACGCAACGGACTATCTCGCGAGGGTTTCGGAGATATCAACACCAGTGATGTTTAAAGACTTCTTAAGGATCTGGGTGAAAATAGGTCCCACTTGTGGCCTTTTTATCAACTTTTGCTGTACATTATATGTAAAGTTCAACCAAATCAATCCATAGCAAAAATAAGTTTTTTAAATTCCTTTTCTATTCAGTCGGACCGCTCTATTTAATGAAGTCGCTAAATCACAAAAGAAATTTCGTAGGACCGTGGGTAGCCTAGTGGTTAGAGCATCGGTTTCCAGACTGGAAGGCCTGGGTTCGATGCCCGATGCCAACAAATATCCTCCGAGTAGTCACGGAGAACGTGCTCGTTAAATCAGTGGGTCCGAATGGTGTCGCCATCTATCGTGTTGTACCGAGCAAAATCGCGCTTTACCTTAATGGGGCTCAAAGCTAAGGCTAACGACAGGCAAAAAATTCTAGCCCTTAGCCGCGATGAATTTCGTGGACCTTGATCTGATGTTACTGTCGATCAGGTGGCATAAGCAACAACAACAGAAATTTCGTTACGTGGAAAATTCGTTAATTAAAGATTCATTTTTCAGTATACAATGTTCTTGGTTCAGGGAAAAGTTCGCAAAGCAGAGGTTCGTACAATGGGGTTCCGACTATTTTAAAACACGATACTGTACAACATCATAGATTAAGAAAATCGTTAATTATGACTTTAAAATCATATGCAAATTGTAATTGTTCATTATCAATTTTTATCGAGCTCAAATTAATCAAACGTGATTGAGTTATACGATTTTTCAGTTTCCAGAAATAACATCAGACGATTCAAATTATTCGGATCATGATCTTAATGAAACCAAATCTAGAACGAGATGACCCCCCCCCCTCCCCGAGGCACAGGGCCAGAGCCTGAGGTTATCCCACCTTCGTCAAAAGAACCCTTAACTAAACAAGGAACATATTTTTGGGAAGAAAACGTTTCCAATTTTAACACCCTTTTATAAATTTCAATTGTATGTAATGGAATCTTTGAACTCAATTTTTACCCACTTTAAAAAGTCAGATTAATTCGAAATTTTGTACACTTGTTCAGGACCAATGACAAAACAGTAATTTAATAATTTTGTTCCATTGTCCTGATCAGGACCATTAGGGTTATCGATTTCCCATTTTCAGATCTCATCCCGCACTTGGTGGGTAATTTCAGATCCCATTTCCAGATTTGGTGACCAAAAGATTGAGTTACAGCTTATTTCGATTAAATATAAAAGGGTGTTTTTTAATTTTTTTAAATTATAATTTATATATACAAAATTTTTTTCAGCTGTAGCAACATGTGAATCTAATACGGAGTGGCTTTGAAATTTAAAAATGTTTCATAAATACACACTCTTCTTCTTGAAAATGGAAAAACTCATCCAGGATGACAGTGAAAGGGATAAAATATGGTAAAATAATTTTCCAATCAGAAAAAGCAGATTTAATCAGGCAGAAATGTGTAGTATAATTTAAATGTACATTTGCTGTTTTTTATGGGATTGCAATGTCAAAAATGTTGGAGAAATTTTCTATCTAAAAAAAAAACAGCATTTAAAGTATCCGACTACTTGCAACAACTTTTTTTAAAAAAAAAAATGGATATATGAGGATTTTTGTGATTTTTAGATTTTTTCAGGACATTTTAAGAAAAATGTGCTAAACTTAAGAAGAGAAATAGAAATATATATAACTAAAATATGGGGGGAAATGGGTCAAAATTTACAAAAAATAACATAAACATGGCCCATTCTGTACTAAAAGTCTATAAACAAATTTCAATTTTTCCATTCTGATGTGTTGGTATGTTATTTATTTTTGAAATGGCCTTCAGGATAAGAGATATTTTAAGTTTTACTAAAACTAGAGCACTTTATCTTAGTTGTTATGTGAAATAGCTTAAAAGAGCAGTGGTTATATTAACATAAGAGACTGTAAATTTGTAATGAAACAGTGATTGATAAATCGGAAGGTTAAAACATTTCTACTATTACACAGAACATACACAAAAAACTTTAGTTAATTATTTTTAAAACTTTTTGAGCAATCGCTGTCCCCGTTTGAACATTTTTTTTTTTTAAAAAAAAAGTTATTTCTAGGGTAAATAGTTTTAAAGTATGACATCTTGCTTAAAGTAATGACATCTGCTTTTACTAAGATGCTTGTAGTTTTTGTTCTAGTGAATTGAAAATAACAAACTTGGTATTTTTATAAGCTAATAAGATGGCCTATAAAATAATATTGTAAGAAATTTGCCACTTTTTGACAAAATTCACCATTTTAGGGTTGTCGGATACCTTAATCGGATCCTTTTTAAAGTTGCTCGAAGACAGCCTTAGATCTCATAAATATGATTTTATCAAGCCAAGTATATATATGAGTAAAAACATGTAAAAATATACAGTGAAAATCGTTTAATACGAAACTCAGTAGACTAAAATATTTTTGAGTGTTAAAACATATATTTGTCGCAAAAGAAAACATATATGTAACAAAATTAAGTTTATTAGAGTACTTTAATTTATGTAGGTATGTATATATGCATGTATTTAATAAAAATCAATGAAACAAAGACATTCACAAGAACTTAATGAAATATTTTAATACAAAATTTTCAAGTTCTTTGAAAAACGAAACGTTTATTAAGATTTTGGAAAATAATCTGATATTTTTCTTTGCTTTATCTTTTTTTAGCTTCAAATTGTTAGATGTCGTCCACATTGTGTTATTCATTTAATTTACAACACATGGCCTTAGGAGCCTGCAAAAGAACCATTAATGGCATAGGAAATTCAGTGTTGAAAAAATGTTTCTGCATTTTTCACAATTGAAACATTTAGCTCTTTTCATAACTATCTTGATCCTATTGCTATCTGCCAAATGGAAAAGAAATATTAATTATATACACAACTGCTATAGTAAGAATTGTAAACTATTATTTTTGTCAATCTATTATTTATATTGCTGAGTATTTTTATTAGAAAAAGGATGCAGAAATTTTCTTATAAAATGACTCGAAGTCTTTATTTTAAATATTACATATTCCTTTAATTCTAAAAACTAACATTAAAATTAATTCTATCGCGAATTTTTTAATTTCGAAACAGAAAATTTTTTAAAAATTTCCTACAGAACAAAAACACTAAATTATATTTAAAACAGAACATTTTTTGATTGCCATCCACATCCAGCGCATTCTAAATAACATGTTCTAATCGATCGAATTTTCTGATTCATCAAGCTCCGATCAAAGCACACATTCGAAATCAATGATTACATTTTTTCACTATGCCGTCATGTTTTTTATTTATTTAAATATAAGATTTGATGGATCGATACATTAGAACCCTTCTCTGTTGGTCCAATTCTTTCATCCTCTTTGACCTTTTCAAAAACGCACGGCTAAACATTACACAGGAACCTAAAAACTGCACATTAATCGGAACGTCAATTACAGACCAGTTTTTTCTGGCAATCAATCATATTAATTCAAGGTCAAACCATTGACACAATGAGTTCTTCTTCGAAGAAACTAATACCTTAAAAAAATAGGTCATTAATTTAACACCTTACATTTCCTTCTCCCTTAGCACAAATACACACATAGGTGATTCGATGCGGAAAAAAAAATCATGGCATTTGCCAAAGAAACCTACAAGGAAGCCAATGGCCTAATGAAACACATAAATCAATAACCAAACCCTGAATACTTGAGCCCTAATAACAGGTATGCTGATGTCAATTCATTGTGGAATCAAACAATGATGCATGCTAGATGGGCTATGACATTCATCACTGGATTTGATTCGGTCGCAAATACAAATTACCACATTGATGGCCGTCAAGAAGGTCTGCTACAATTCTGGGTGGCTAATTTCAGTTTAGTAATTTAGAAACCATTAAGGAAAAGCTGAAAAAACTGAGTGTCGATGACACAAACTGATTAATTTTTGATGGATGGCATGTATTTAATTCTACCGTCAGGGACTTTTTGCCGTAATCGAGATATGAATGTGACTTCTCAGGCTGTTTTGTTTGCTTCATTTCGACTTGTGACGGATGTGGCGTTGAATGAACCTTTGTCTGAAAGTTTGTTTTTAGCGACCCTAAAAATAAGTTTCGAGAGATATCTCTTTTCGGTATAATAAATCAAGGGTCGGTTGCTTGTATCCACACGACGTGGTTTCGTTCTTTTTTTCTTCCGCAAAGGGATGTCACAGTTGATAAAACCATCCAATGTTTTGTTCCGAGGATGGGTCTTACTTCCAGAAGGAACATTCTTGCGGTTGAAAGAACTGTCTTTATTGTATGCCATCAGGTTTCGCGGGAAAGATGGGCAGATAAGCAGGAAATGATTCGCTTTACCGTCTAAGTTTAAAATTTAATTAGGAATGGAGGTGTAGAGAACCTGTTTATTTTTCTACATTCGTTTGGAATTTACGTAATATTTTTAAAATTTATTTAATTGGCCCTTATTTAAACAGCTCACGCAACAATAACACTGGTACATATAAGGATTTATATAACAGTGACTCAACTGGTACAGGAATTCAAAATAAAGAAATTTGCAACCTAATTACATCTCAAATGCAGTGGTGCAGCTACCAATGAGCTAGCTTTAGGCCATGAACAGGGGCCCTCAAGCTCAGGAGGCCCCTCTGTTCCTGATCAACCAAGCAAGCCAAATTTAAGATAATTTCTCCCAAATTTAAGATATAAATATAAAAGCTTGCAACATAACTCTGTAATAATGTTTAATGTTTTTTCAAATTTGTAGGGAAATCCCCTAAATTCTTTTTGTTGTTTGTTCAGTGTTGTGAACTTCACTTATTAAAAAAATTTGTTATTTTTCAATTTTTTCCTTTTTTTTATAAACTGTTTCTTGAAAATAAATTTCAAGTTCCATGAAATATCTTACCATACTTATTATTAGATCTTAAAAAACGTACACAAGAAGCAATTCCTTCCTAGTTACATTCTGTTCTTAATAACAATATGATTCGTAATAAGCTAGTTTCCTGTTTCAATTATCTGGAAATCTTCTCGTATCTTCAATACACTGATGTAATTTTGTCCCCTCTTCTCTGCTCTTTTGTAGAGATATTTTTTTAATAATTATAATAATATTGTATTGTATTTTCTTGATCATACATATTTTTTGTATCCTTTCCTGTCTATCTCGGTGGACCATTTTGTAGCTTTCAGCTCCGTGCTAGATGAGTCCGATCCTCCAGAATAAATAAATAAATAGCGGCGGATTCCCCAACAACGTTTTGTTATGCAGCTTTACGTTCTGCTCCATTTTAACGTCAGGAAGTACTCGAGCACATACGAATTGTATTGGATAAATTATAAAACTAAAATAATGAATTAAAAAAAACGAAACCTAGTGGTGCGTTTAAGCGCAAACAACGCCAAGAAAGAGAAGATAGTGAATAAAATTTGTAGCTTTGTATATATTTAAAATATTCATATATTTTTACTTAAAAAACTCCAACCATGATAGGGCCCTCTTTTTGTTGTTGCACCAGGGCCTCTGGATACCTAGCTACTCTACTGTTCACGTGCATCGGTTTTGCAGCCAATATGTTGCAAATGCTGTCGCATTAAATACCAATATCCACAAACTCATTTTTTAATAATCTTATCGAATAACTTACATTTTAACAAAAAATTGGCTCAATTCCTATACATTTTTTTTTGTTTCTGATTAATTATATTTTTTTAAAAATAAATTCAACCATTTTGGTAGGATGTGATCATTTTGTTAATAGGTAAGGAAGCAACATGATGTTGGTTGGTGATTTATCCCAAAAATTTTAGCACATTTGAAAATAATATAACGAGACACAGGTAAATTTAAAGAAATATAGGTTCTTTTACATGTAATCTTTTGAAAAAACATTTGAAGTTAAGTATTAATTTTACTCTTTGTATAATTTAAGTCATGTGATATCGAAATTACTTAAATCAATGCTTGAAAGTTTTTTTTTTTTAAAGTTTGTAATTCCTATCTACAAATGCAATTCTTCGCGACAATTAAATCTCTCAAAACAGTATTGTACTCAACAGTAACCTCAGTATTTTTAAATATCTTTTTAATTTAAAAGAATGATAGGTGAAATGAACTTATAAGCACAAATCAAACAAATTGATAATTTAAAAAAAAACTGAATGGATCTTAACAAGTAATTCTCAAGTTCCTAGCGAGTGTTTTATGCGTGAAATATCATTAGTTTATTTAAGAAAGCACAGGAAAAATTGTTATAATGTGACAAACAGGATTACCTTTAAAAAACGATGTTTTGAAATCTTTTATTTATCGTCATTAGAGTTTGTGGTTTAATCATTATGAATTATCTAGAAGCCATTTTAGATTAAATTTGATCATTAATTCATAGGTTATTTAAAGTACTTACATTTATTTTAAAATACTGTGATAAATAAAATACTTGAACTTTATCCGTAAAAAATACTTGTATTCAGATACAACAATATCGCTCTAATTTCTTTCCAAATAATCAGTCCTCTTTTGCTTCCGCACATTTCTACTAATGATTCTGCTACTTTCGGAAGCAGCGATGGAATGCCTATTTTTGGAATGGTGCCCGACTGATTCAGTGCTTTCTACACACATGTGTTCTTTAAACGGACATATGATCCGGCATCGACAAACTTTACAAAAAAAAAACACAATGCAGAACATTTTTGGAGTCTTACTGTTATTTTGTTAAAAGTCAAGTTGCGCTCTGGCCCACGCTCATCAGCGATCTGCCAGTGACTTAAAGCTTCTGCAGGGGAAAAATTCGAGCATCGGGATTACATTTTTCATGCTCCTCTCCAGCTTCATTTGTTTTTGCTCAGAAAATTAAGGTTTTTAAACACTTGTAGAGATATTTTTAGTTTGTCAAAAAAAAAAAAAAAAAACATGTCCGACAATTTGTGACGGATCTATACGCGTTTATACTAATTTCTTCTTTTTCCTTTAAATCAAAATATGTAATTCAACCAACCTTCATCGAGAAACCAAGCGTGATTTATGTAAATGAGGAATATTATATAAATTCGGTTTTCGCGAGTTGAAAAGAGAGCGAAGTAAGAGGTCAAGTTAAGTAAAGTGAAGAGAGTAAGCTGTCGACACGTAGTTGTTGACAAGTTAAGCGAGGTTGATACGTTTGATGTGTGCAAGGAGAAGTGGCTATTGAAGATTGAAAAGCAGTGTAATTAAATTTTACGGAGAGTGGAGCCATCGGCATTTGATCCAGCTAACGATAGTGCCTGAAGTTCTCCGTGAAGGAACCGAAGCATTAAGAAATAAGGTACTATAAACTTGTTTAAGTAAAAACTGATTATTAGTGTGCGGCGTAGTTGTAAATGTGCGCGTTTTAAGCTATCTTAGATTCAGTTGAAGTTCTGTAATATTATCCCCGCATTTGTATATCTCACCTCTGCACTCTACCATTGTTTATATACCTTAATTAGAATTGTGTTGTGTCTATTTCTTAATAAGTGATAAGAATTAATAAATCAGTTTAGATTGGAATAATGTCTATGGATCATTTAGTTCCTCCTACACATCTAGCCGGGTTTTCAAATAGACGGGAGGGTTCGAATGTAAGGGGTAACTATAGGTTGCTACAAATTTAGATTTGTAAAACAAATAATCTTTAAAAAAAAAAAGAGTCTCACTAAGTCACCAAAAAGATTCTCGCTTATGCACAGAAATTAATTAATCATTGAAACACACATCAGCAATTTTACTTTAAGTTCGCAATTACGTATTTCATAATGATATAAAACAGAGGATAATTTGATAATTACCACCTTAGTTAACTATTGCATATAATTATTTAAAAATGGCTTTTATTAATTATGTCTCTCTTGATCAATAAAAAATAATTACGCCATTCATCTCTTACCATATACATAATGTATTCATAGCTTTTTCAGCCTTCTAGATAACTGCTATACTTTAAATATTCATGAAATATCATCTGATGCGCTAATCACATATCGCTTAGCTCCCGAATAGAAATTACCAGTTAAAGCGTATCTATGCAAATATATCAGAAATATGCTTCGAAAAAATAAGGTGCGAATTCCTAATCTTCATGAATAATAATTAACACACCTTTAACAAGAATGAGCAAGGAAATTAAACGTAATACCCCCCTCAGAAATGGAAAGTAGCATGCATTCCTGTCAGTCACTCTGTAGCTGATGTGTTTCAGCATGTGCGCGTAGTTTCAGCAAAAAGCTAGGTGTTAAAAAGTAATTTATTACATGCAGCAGGCGTGGTGCCCGATTTAGAAAAAAGAAAGGAAACGCTTGTTACTTTCACGAACGACAAGGGTACCGATGTATCCAGACAAGCAGCCTAAACATGCCAAATGTCAATCACATGGAGGCTTTGCAATTTTTTCCTGCCGGTGAATAATGCATTTTAAGTGCTTTTTTATGTAGTTTCTTAAGAGAAAGTAATTTTTTGAATGGTTCAAGGTCATTTTAAACAAAATGGACCCGTCCTGTTTTTTCTTTTACATCGCTACTGAGGTTAACGTATCTACTGGTTACAGGCTTTTTTGTAGTTTTATTATTGAATAATTGAGTGGCACTGACAATATCAGTGAGCGGAGAAAAGAGTCTTTGTCTACAGGCAGCATGATGAATTTCTTGCAATTAAAATGAATATTTCATGAGTAGTCTCTATATTTGCATTTTCAATCAGTTTGTACGCGATTATTTCTTGCAATACATACAATAGCTGACGATTTTTTTACGGCAATTCATTTTCAAACTAATAAGGGATCAATAAATTAGAAATTAACATTTTTTAGAACCAGCAGCCATGTTAGAGACCTCGTAGTTGGCTTTATTCCTATCAAGTCTTGAGTACGAATCCTGGTAAAATTAAAGATCCGGAATGTAGAAATGCTGGTGTTCATTACAATTTGAGAGGCTAAAAGTACTTATGTTGGTGTGGAAATTTAAAGTGTCGCAGTACCAACTCCTCATGTTAGTTGAAATAGAGATCGCGCTGATCGTTGAATTTCCCAGGGGGTCCGAACACAGCGTGGATGGAGAGGCTATTAAATTGGACACGAGATGATATCAAACAGATATTCGCAATAATTATTTACCTATATTAATTTAAATGTTAGAATTATATGCACTTGGTTGCAGGCAAGGCACTTAAAGGTACTTATCTGAAAGGAAATACAACTTCTGAGCAGGGACGTCTTAAGATTTCTCGAGGCCCTGGGCTTCTACGCGAAGTAGACCCTAGGCTCTTACACAAATGTAGACCCTTATATATATACAAATATAGGCCCAACCTATGATACTTAAAAATAGACGGTACATAACACCCGTTGTCAAATACTCGTACAATTAATATCCCGCAACAAATAAATGCGCATGACTTGCAATCACACGAACCGGCTAGACCAACAGCAGTCTTTTGACTGAATAAGTAAAGATGGTGTACAGTGGAGGCCTAGGCTTATACATGGACGATGGTCATCACATGCAGCCAATTGACATGTTGTCCAATATTCCCAGTTTTTCGTAGAATACAATGGGGAAAAAACATTTGAACGTTGAAGTTATTCGTATCATGATCTTACTAAGGCCTAGTCGAAAACGAGACGAGGCTCCCATTGTGGTCGAGGACCTCGGCTCGGGTCCAGTTGGCCCATGCCTTAAGACGTCCCTGCTTCTGAATCTTGCAAAAGAGAAATCAAGTAGCTTCGCGACCTAAAATTCAGGATCTAGTGGCAATTTTGGCGGATGTTGTCCACAACATCTACTATTCTCTGTTATGTTCTGTCCTATAATCTATCTCACAGATTATTTATATACTATTTGGTAAAGTTGTTCTAATGCCCTTGATTGGAGTTGTTGTTCTATATCAGGGGACGGTAACCTGTGGCACGCGGTACAATTCTCAGTTACACTCTGCACCACTCTACAAATTTGTTAATTGTTTGAGTGGATGGAAGTTGATAAATTTACAATGGACTTTAAATGACAAGCATCTTCAGAATTATGAAATTACAAAGTAAAATCTGAAAAATAACTCCAAAGATAACTTTACAGCTATTTTGCAAATAGTTTTTCATTGCAGGAGAGATTTAGTTGTTCAAAATTGCTTGTACTCTACTTCCCTCTTTTGGTTCTACATACTTAAATAAATAAATTTTTCCTCAAATGAAAAATATTTCGAGTGCGTAAAAAAATTGTTTATCAACTGAATACTTAGAATCGTGTCTAATAGACAGACACAAATGATGCCCCTGATTTTGTGATATGGAAATATAGCGGTGCAAGCACTAGGTTCGCATTAAAACTTTTATTTATATTTTTATGTAACTATAATGGAGGAAATACTTCTATTTTATGTTGCCTATTTCTTATTTTAATAAGTATGTTTAAAAGTGCATATTATACATACAATTTTGTTATTTTTTTATTTTTACTTAAGAAACAAATATATTTTATGCTTTTTTTATACTAAGCAATATCTTTAAACGATGCCAAATTAATATAATAAAACTGCAAATCTACATTATTGACCTCTTTTCTCTAACTCTGCATGCATTATCGCTGGAAGCGAAATGTTTCAAAAATATCCTACTGTGTAGCACGCTGAATCATATTGGTAAATTGGTTTGGCACGCCAGAGCTAAAAGTTTGCCGACCCCTGTTCTAAATTAAAGTGTCAATTTGACTGGACCGAAGAAAACCCTAGTTAGAGAGAGGGCTGATCTCAAAGACAGCCCATTGTTATGCTTCCCGTTCAAGTATTGTTACGTATGGTGGTTCATCAATAGCTACTCTTGTTCATTTTAAAATCATTTATAATGAGACGACGCACACATAGAGAAACACGAAAAAACATATAGGATTAAAACTTAAATTCTATTATTATGGCAACCGATCCTTCAATTACATATTTTAACTGTGCAAAATGGTAGCTCCCCTAAAGTGGTCAAGGTATTGGATCATGTCTAGCGTGTCATGAGTTCAAGCCCAGTACCACTGAAGACCCGCCTTGCAGGGGAGCGATGCATGTTAAATCTGTCGAGAGCTCAAACTTCCTCCCGTTGGTGTGGTAGTTACAAGAGGGGGTGCCAGCTCAGGTGTCGTCCGCGTCACTTGACCATGGTTCAAAATTAGGAGGTCCATCGCCGAACGCCCTCGTGTAGCTGAACAGTGCGACGTTAATATTCACTTACTCTAGAGCAGCGGCCTATAGTCGACGCTTTTCAACAAGCATCATTATGATCACCTGACTATGATTCAAAATTATGATTTGACTATTCAATATCATACGCAGAGAGAAGCTTATGTTATATAATATATTACTTATTTCTTTAGAAGGCTACCTTTGTTTATTATAACAAAGTTCCATTCAAACTCGAAACATATTTTCAAACAGAAAATCCAATTTTCGTGAAAGTTTGTGACGTTGTAACACATGCCCTTGTTTATTATACAGTTTTCTCAAAATTTAGAAACATTCCCGAAACAAGTAAATTTCTACTTGAACCCCATAAAATGTTTTTAAAAACTCACTTAATATAAAGTTAGCGGTGACGAAATATGGAATTAATTTTACACAAAAAAAATAATAAATTGACCAGTACAAAGACAAGTAATATTGTAAAATACACTTTTTTTTGCAGTTCTTTATCAGAAATGAATTATAGTTTTTAAAAAAAAACTAAAAAACAATCTTTTATAGTGAATCGAACTAAAAAGTAAAAAAAATAATTTTTAATATAAGTACAAAATTATTAAGGAGAAAATTAATGTCATTGAGGTAAAAGCGTGGGGTGCTGTATATTAATTGTTATATTTTCTTACTAGTTCTAGTCCAAAATGCTGAGTTAGTGTAAAAATGTAGCACAAAACACCCCACGCTTTTACCCCAATGACATTATTTTGTTCGTTAATCATTTTATTCTTATATTAAGAATTATTTTTTTACTTTTTTAGTTCGATTCACTATAAAAACGTGATTTTTAGTTTTTTTTAAACTATACTTTATTTTTCATTTTTTAGTTCCATCTACAATAAAAGTTGTTTTTGTTTTTGTTTTTTCAAATTATTATTTACTCATTGTTGAATTTATCCTTGAGTTTGATATTTGAAGCCGAAATTACGCAACTGCTGGAATTAGTCTTGCTCTTCAATGGATATTAATTAACAGCTCTGAAAGGTATTTATTCTCTCCGTTTACGGACCCTCGGATGAGTCCCGTATCATTATATTTCAAAGATTCCGTCTCCATAGATACAGGTGAAACTAATAAAAGTGTGTTAAGAAGAAATAGTAAGTGTCAATCGTATTATCCCCTTTCAAAAGTATTGTTACATTGTTAGTTCGTATCATCACTTCTAAACGTATTGCTTTATAAAAATAAAAATTATTTAGCAGTTAAAACATAAACTATTTTTTTCACATGCACGAGTCCTTTTTTTTATTTCCATTTTCAGAAAAACTAGACAATTGTTTATATTATGGTAAGAAATTGCTGACGCACCCACCTTCCCTTTCTCACATAAAGAACACTTTTTTGTTTGTTTTATTTCTATTAACCACAGGTGTATTCATTTTTAGGGTTGCACCTTAATCTGTTCGTCACTAAATCTGGAATCAGTCGCCAAATCTAGAAATCGTTATTCCTGATGTCCTGATCAGGACAATGGAACAAAATTATGAAATTATTGCATTGTCATCGGTCCTTGACAAGTGTGCGAAATTTCGAATTAATCTGACCATTTAAAGTGGGTAAAAATCGAGTTCAAAAATTCCATTACATACAAGTGAAACTTATAAATACTTATTTAAAAAAGTACATTTTGGGTCCTATTCTTAAAAATTACGCGAGATAGCTTCAACTTTTCCTACACCCTACCTTAACTATTCCTTATTTAGACTCCAACTGTAATAGAACAGATGCAAATTTTAACAGTAATAAAAATCAGTAGCATGCAGATTACTTTTAAGGGGATTTTACATTTATTAAAACAGTAAATGAAAGCGTTGAGGTGTAATTTTTATACCAAAAATTAAAGATCTTTGGTGTGTGGGCGGGGGCTGAACTTCCAACACCACCTTTTTGTACCAACCAAGAAAAGTTATGTATAGTAATACTTCGACTTACGCTACCTCGATTTACGTGAATTCGGAGCTATGCGATTTTCAAATCTCGTCGATTCGTCTCCCTTCTCCCCTTCTCCGAAACTCGAGCATAATAAGTGCCAGAGCCAAATGAAATTGGTAATGTGATTGAAGAAGTTGTCGATCTTGCCAGGCAAATAAATTTAAAAGTGGATAGTGATAACGTTCTCAGGGACGTCTTAATACTCTTTCGAGGCCCTGGGACCCTATGCAAAAGTAGGCCCTACCTGAAACCTTTAAAAGTGGACAGTATATAGAATCAGGGACGTCTTAAGGCACGGGCCCAGGGCCTCGTCTCGTTCTTGACTCTGTCTTAATAAGATCAGGATCCGTTTAATTTTAATGGTCAAATACTATCCCCGTGCAACACCCCCCCCCCCAAACAGAGAATTTCAAACTGCAAGTCAAGTGGTTGGATAGTATTATTATGTGATGCCCGTTGTGCATGTCCAGGCCTAGGCCTAATACCATAAATAACCATTCAACTCATTAAGTCGAAATGTGGGTATCAATCGAGCTCACCACTGACACTGGGTGGACCAAGTAGCCCGCACCTTGGAAAAGTCTGCCCACCCCTGGTCTATAAGATATGCTCAAAGACTACTGAAACAATATCAAGAGCAAGAACATATCTCAAACTGCAAAGTGAATGAAGATTGTAAAAGGGGTAATTTATCCAGAAGATATGAAGGGATAAATATTCACATGAAAACGAGTTCAATCGTTTTTGTTTTGAAAAGATGATAGAAGAAACTCTTCAAAATCTTTGCGATAATTACATATCAGTCGATGAAGATTATTGTAATTTAGATAAAAATGAATGGCAACTGCAAAGTAAAAAAAAAAAAAAATTGAACTGAAATGGTGTGGCCGATTTCAATTCATCATTTATTTCAGCCTTTCTTTCCCCCTTTGACCCTGAAAAAAAGACCACACGTTCGCTAATAAAATTATAAAGTTTTAAAGAAATTATCACTTATAACTTATATAATGACAGTATTTAAATTTTTTAACTACCTATTCATGGGGAAAGTAAAAATATTATTACGGTAAAAAAAAAAAAAGGTTTTGAACTACTACTGATATTTTGTTTTAATTTTTCTGTAAGAAAAAGATATTAAATAGATAAAACGACCACACGTTAGAAAATTGTGATTTAAATAATATGACTTTGCTAAAATTAACACCCTACATCAGTATAATAATTGCATTTTAACTTGCTAACAGCGCGTAAATTGAAAAAAGGAAATAAATACAGCCCATAGGACAAGTTCAAATTTAATAATTACAATATAAAAACAACTGTATAAAGGAAAAAAATCACTTCTGAGAAACATATTCTTCATATCAGAAATATACACTCTGTAATTTCAGATAGATTCTGCTATCATCTGCTCTACTAATATCTATAATTTTATAGAATGTTATAAATATGCAAAACTAATGTAGGGTTATAAGCTTTCCAATTAAGATTGAGGAAATAAATTATACACATCATTTTAAAAGCCTTTTTGAATTCGGATGGACTTTTTTATGGAGAAAAACTAAATGCTTTTAATATAAAGAATGAAATAAACTCAGAATGTGTTTTTAAGTTTCTTTTAACGCGTGATGGCATTTTAAAATAAAATAATGTAGAAATAAAACCAACAGAAAATCAGTTTTGGGATAAAAAATTTTAAATATTATTTTCTCATAAACATCACCACATAACGAAAAAAATATTTCTTTTTTTTTTTAAATTAACAAAATTTTATTTTCATCAAGCCATTTTAATTTTTCCTGCTGCATCACCTTGACAGCAAATATATCAAAATTAAAAAATGGACACGTGAATGGAAAATTGAATACGTATTTAAATATAACATTTCAATCTGTTTGACACATCTATAAAATATACAGTGTATTAAAACATTATAATAAAGTATGCAAGAAGTAACATAGAAACATTATCTAAATATCAGTCAAAAATTGATTAATATTCAACAAGATGCCATCCTTGTAAAAAAGATTTTTGACGATATCATCGCTCATATATAATTGACATATTATTTGATTTAAACATAAAATTCACTGCGGTATCTACCCTGAATTGATAAGATGGTATATTTCATTGGAAATCTTTCATCTAACCCTGGGATAGCAACAACCTGAACGTTATTTGCAGTAATCTATTGTCTATGCAATTGCTTACAAAAATGGTTGATGCTAAAAAAAATATTCCGACAACGCTATACATCTTACGTTTATATATTTTGACACAATATATTTTTCAAAAAATCTTGTCAAATTTTTCCATTAGAGACAACATATAGGTAAAATCCTAGTTTATGCGACTGAGAAAAATAATGGAGCCTTACTAGTCGTTTTTCTGTATTGGATTTATGCTCAATTTGATGACAATTCGCGAAATTGACAGTAAATAAAGGTGTGCCCTCAAACAACCTAACACTCCAAAATCTATCTCTCGATATATATGTAACAACTTAATTTAAACTGTCGGAAAACGCCATGGGAAACGCTATCAATTCCCATGCGAAAAAGATTCATTTCCTATTCATAGAAAAAAATAATTAGATAACTTAAACAAAGAATTACCAGTAGCATCTAATGTTTTCCCTATAAGAATTCTTACTTAATTAAAAAAACAACTATTATTACCTTTTATTTGAACACGTGATTATGAAATTTCCATTATATTTTTCGCTATGTTTTAACTTTTTTACTTCCCCTTTCCTCTTGTTATTCGAGCGGAGAGGGGTTACTCACATGATAAAAACATTCCTGTTTATATATACATGCATTTTCAAATATTCAAAATTAGATGTTTGTATATATGAAATCGCTTCACTCCAACACCGTTCAACCGATCTCTATGAAAATTGGCATGTATATGTATATTTTTGTGAAGGGAAGCTTTTGTGCTATCTTCTTTCTTGCAGCTCCCCACCAGGTGGCGCTACAGAAAAGCAACATCTGCACTGTTCAATCCATCGCCAAGTTGCCACCGTGGTCGCTAAAAATGGTGCCAACTTGGCTCAATCGCCTACATTTCGCTATGTTTCCATTCAATCGCCATTATAATGTAAGGAACTGCGTTGCTTGCAAATATTACAATTTTGACATAAAATAAATACAACAGAAGGTAATATTAACGTATTAAACATCCAGATATAAGTTATTTGCACTATTTTAAGTGTTCTTTACACAAAATTTGTAACCATGTGTTACTTTTGCAGAGCAGAGATCAGCTTAGGATGGCGTTTTCAAAAATCAATCCACAAGAAAATTAAGGGGTGTTATAAATTTTTAAATCAGCTATTAGACCTTCAGATTTAATATTTAACAAATATGGTATTTTTGTTCGGCTGAGATATGCAGAAAACCTACTTTTTTAATTTGCAATTCAAGTAAAATTAACTCATTAAAAGCTTCTTTATCCTTCAATCTGTGTTGTTTAATTTTTCACTCTACCCGTGCGAAGAACGAGTATACAAGCTAGTACATATTTATTTATGTTTATAACGAAATAATTATCAGAATTTATGTGCTAATTAACACGACTTTTGATGCGTTAGTTAAATGTTAAAAAATCGCCCAAAAAATCCAGAATTTTCACATCAACTAAATTTTTCAGTTAAATAGTGTGTAAATTGCATAAAGAGAATACTTGTTGCTGTCGTGGTTTTTATCCTGGGATGCATACGAAATACGAGATATGAAAAGATGCTTACAATACAATCACAGAAGAATATAGACCTGATTACAAACGATGATCTCCCAGCAAAGAACCGAAGGGGTGCGCTATTTTCCATTCGAGACGGGAATCCATTTCAGGCGAAAGTCCAACTTCTTTTCCAGAAGATACATCCATGCCTTATTCGGGATTCGAACCCGAGCCCACTCGATTACAAGCCGAATGTCATAACTACCATACTGGGTGGAGCGGCAAAAGAAAAGTAAGAAACAAAATAGAAGAAACATGAAGTTTAAATTGATTGATTTTTTTAAAATTAAAATACCATCAAATAGAAAATGAAATACTAAAAAACACATGAATGTAAAAGAATTAACTCAAATTAGTGCCTTTTCACTTCACAAACAAAATATTTTGCTCAATCATAATTTAAG